>VYZP01070228.1:3664-139749 GCA_013400635.1 Hypocryptadius cinnamomeus | reverse complement strand
CCGCCGCGCCTCCTCTCTACTCCGGCTGCGCCTTCCCCTCATGGGCTGCGGGGAGCGGGCGGTCACCCCGCGGCGCACCCACCCCCGGCCGCCTCACGGCGAGCCTGCCTAGCGGGGTGACATTGGGAGGACACTCGGGCGCACCTTCCTGCCTGCAGTAGGACATGGCGGAGCCGGCCGGTGCCTTCCTCCGCAGCGCGCCGCACACGGGCCCCGCCGCTCCGCTCCTGCCGTCCCGCCAGCACCGCTCGGGCAGCGCCGCACCGCTGCTCCACGCCGCGACCTCCCGCCTCCGGAAGCGCCTTCCCGGCCCGGAGGCGGCCGCTGACGCACCTCCTGCCGGCCGCGGGGCTCCGCCAGGCCCGGCCCCGCCGCACTACAGCTCCCGCAGGGCGGAGAGAGAGGGAGGCGGGAAGGGAAGGAGGAAGGAAGGGCTTCCCCGCCGCGGCGAGAACTACGCGTCCCGGCGTGCGCCGCTGCGGGCGGGGAGCGGCTCGGGGGCGGGGGAGCCCTGAGGCGGATGAGGGCGAGGCTGGCGGTGCCTGGCTCTGGCGGTCTCTGAGTTGTGGTTCCCGAGGGGAGCGAGAGGCTCAGGATGTCGAGGAATGTAAGTGCTGCTCGCTCCGGCCCCGCCGCTGCTCCGCGCCCCGAGTGGCGTCTGCCCGGCTTGGCCCGTTCGCCCCCGAGGTGCCCGGGCTGCAGCCACGGCCCTGTGCCGGTCGCAGCCCGCCAGGCATCTCCAGATGAGCTAGATGAGAAGGGCGATGTGTGCTAATGTCTTTAATAATAATTCCATGGGTGAAGGTATGGGTGTTAATGCCTTTGAAATGGGTCTTAATGTCTATTGACTTTGGGCAGTAGGTTGGTTGCCGAGCTGAGCCAGCTTGGCTCCTGACATACATAGAAAGTGGGTCTGCACAAGTCTGAGTTTCTGGACTTTGGGCAGCAGGTTTGTTGCAGAGCCCAGGCAGCCTAACTCGTGAAACAGAAAGTGGTTCTCCACAAGCCTGAACTTCCGAACTTCGGGCTAAAAGAGTAGGTTCAAGGGGGGGACATGTGGAAGGCGGTTCGGGAAGGCTCTGTCTACCTTCCGAATAGCCGATGGGGAAGGGAAAAGGGCAACGTGCGGCCGGGAGTTCAGGATGAAAGGAGGCTGTGCCCTCAGAAACCTCGAGAGAGAAAATCCCACAGTTGTGTCCCCCAGTGGACTCTCTCCCTTTATTCGAATAAAGTTGCAAGACTTCTCTGTTTCCCTTATGAACACTGACTGTGATTTTCCGCACACAGAGAAGTGCCATGCCCTGCCTTGGCTGTGTGTGTGTGCTGAAGTTGGATTTGGTAACTCCCCACAAGCCTCGTACGCACAGCTAAACCCCTGGGTTAGCCCTGTGCCTTGTTTTGCGTTATTGTTACCCTGGATATAATTATTTTAGAGTGTGCAGGCACTCTTTTTACTGGTGAGGTGAATCATAATTTGTTATTTATAGCAGTGTTTTAGCTGGTCAGGAATTCAGGGCTATTACTCTATTTGCCATGTCCTGAATACAGGGTGTGGACTCCAAATACAGAACCTGGAGGCAGACCAAAGAAAGCTTGCACATGTAGAACCACCATAATAGAAATTGGGGGTTTTTCCTATCAGGCTGGAGTTTTATTTATTGAATGTGTTTCTGGTATCAAAAGTGTGGTAAGGCATTTAATAAGCATGGGAAAGTCTTGGTCCAAGACAAGAAGTTCTGCTCTGTAGGGCAGCAGTGCTAACAAAGCTGGAAGACTTGTTTTGAAACTGAATGCTTTCCCCTTTCACACCAATATTGTACTTTTGGTTTATTTTCAACAGTTCTCTGATACAGGCAGCAGAAAAGAACATGTTAAAATCACGAGTGAGCCCAAACCAGGGTTCCTGGAGCGGCTCAGTGAGACTTCTGGAGGCATGTTGATTGGACTTGTGACGTTTCTTCTGGCTTTCTACGTTCTTTTTACCAATGAAGTAAGTGCAATACTGTCGGTGTTTGTACACAGCGTTATTACTTGGCCCATGAGAAGAGGAAGTTTTGTCTGGGGACCTAGTGCTTATGCTCAGGATATAACAGAAAAGTGAAATCACAGACCACGGGTAGTATTTCTCTGGAACTAGGTATGGTAGAGACAGTAGCAGTGTGTGGTGAGGGATGAGATCCAAAGCTTGTAAACTGGTGATGAAACAGCCTGTGGTAAGAGGGTTGCATAAGCCAGCCCTCTTTTTTCTTGAGATAACAAAAGGTCCTCATTTCTAGTGGTGTTATAATTACTTTAAAGAAATTCATACCCTGTGTTGCAAAATTGGAGGAGTTATTTGGTTTTTCTCAGTATTATTTCTTGGTTTTAGATTTAAAAAAAAAAAAGCCAGGAATCTTAAGACCCTACCATTGAAAACTTATTCTGGCAATTTTGTAGCAGTGAGCAGAATTCTGTGGATTTTTCACTTAGAGACTTCTTTTCATACCTCTACAAGAAGAAAAATAACTACTCCAAATTTTGATGACTTTGCAGGAAAAAAGCACATCAGGATATGATGGTGAGGCAGGGAAAACTTCTACTAAGGAGTCAGCATATATGTGTGGAAAATGAACTGTAATTTGTATCATTTTTGCAGTTATTCAGGAATGATGAACAAGGTAAGAGGTGCAGAGCAGTAAGTTTGGACCCATGTAGGAAGAATTTGGGTGTGTTTGAGAAGCTTAGTTGATGTTAATGGTCCTGCTGCCTGGGTGAGAAGTGCTGCCCCAAACTGGCTCAGACAGAGAATGGAGAAGTACAAGTGTGTTTCCAAAATATGCCTTGGGCTGAATATAAAAGCATTCCTTGTGGTCATCAGTACGCTTCTCTGCTAGCCTTGTTCACAGAATGCTGCTGTGACATTGATTCTCCACAAGTGGATTTCTGTTTTCTTCATTGCAGGGACGAGCTTTAAGGACAGCCAAGTCTCTCGATGAGGGGCTTTCTCTTGTGGTCCCTCTTGACAGCACCCACAGTATCTCTCAGCAGAATGAGGGGAGACTGGTGCACTTGGCTGGAGCTCTGAGTACATCCAAGGTAAATAAAATAGTATCTTGAAGATATGAGTATTTCAAGCTTGGAGGGAAGGAAAAGTCTTTGCCAATTAAAGTTTTGTTTGATATCCAGGAAAAGACACATGGCTTTTCCTCTCCTCTATGTGTTGCCAGCTACCACTCAAGCTCTGGTTCTTGGCCTGGAATCAGGGAGATGCTGTATGGCCTTGCACTCCCATCTTCAAGCCAATGCCAGCTCTAGCTGTGTTTACCCTTAAGCTGCCTTTCATGGTTAATTTCAATTGCCGTTTGTGTAGGGAACCTGTTGTGTGTTCATGATATTGTTAAGTCTTCAGGCTCTTGCAGCACAGGAGCTCTGGAAGTTTTTACTTTTCAGTAGTAGTGACATTTTCCATGGTCCACCCACATTGCAGAAGGTAACACAGCACCTTCCAGCAAAACACAATCTCGTGGTTTAAACACTGAAACCTGTAAACCCATAGTCAGCAGTTCTGGTTTCATTCTTCACTATGGCAATAACTTTTGGTGATGATTCTTCAGGTCAGATTTGCCAGAGACATTCCTTTTTGTCTTTCATAACATTTTTACTGTGTTCACCTGTGTGTGAGAAAGTGCTAGCTGTACAGTGAGGTATGTAAATGGGTTCAGTAGTAAAAGTACAGTGTTTGAGGGTGTGAGGTACAGCACTTAGACTGATTTGTATTTTCTTTAATTTTTGTACAGCCTTTGTTTGACCCCAGCTATGGGCTCTCCATCCAAGCTGTCAAACTTAAGCGTAACGTGGAAATGTACCAGTGGGTTGAATATGAAGATTCCAAGTAAGTGAAAGTAATCTTTAAAAGTAGTTTATGAGGCTAAGGATCCTATCACATTACCAGGATCCTATCACATTTTTTTTCTTTCCTTATACCAAAGGGAAAAATAAAAACCAAATTAAAAAACCCTCTTCGTAGCGAGAGAATTCTAGAGCTCTTGGATTTTTTTTTTTCCTTTAGAGAATCACTTTAATTTCCTTGAGAGATGTTAACTGCTCTGCTAATAGTTGCAACCCAAATAGGGAAAACATTTCTGCTATTGCTAATAATTCCACTGATGGTAGTATGTATTATGTAGGTGTGACTGCACAGAATTTATCCTCCAAATGTCTTTCATGTCATATAAAAAAAAAGGTCAGAGGTAGTGAAGGTGTGAAAAATAATTTCTCAGTTTTAGCATGCTTATGGTGCAGCATCTGTTAGAGACTTGATTTGGGCCAGCTTATCTCACTGTATTTAATTCTGGTTGTTCCTCATCAATCTAGTTGACACCTCCTTGTTCAAAATGTGGGAATAAAAAGGTTGTGGCTGTAAAGCATTTGTGTATAGTTTTCTCCTGGTACAGAAAAATCTGTCTTCAGAACAGGTAGTCCAGAGAAGAGTTAGGTTATGTACAAAGATAAGTCTGTGTTGCCAGAGATCTGTCTGTGCATTTCATTGGTGAAGTGTATTCTGCCCTGAGCAGGGGTGTGTGTGCACTGTTTTGGTTCTCATCCCAGCCCTTTTTCTCTGCAGGGAATATGAGGAGGATGGTGAGATTAAGAAAGAGACAAAGTATTCATACAGTAAGTTGATCAACAAAAAGTCCCTTTAACGCATGTAACTTAGGACTTTTATGTGTGTGTGTATTTTGATTTTTGTTGTAAAACCTTTATATTCTTCTTGGGAAAGAAAGGAATGTGAAGAAATAAGCAGAAATTCTCTTTCCTAAACAGATGACAGAACCTCCCTTTCCTGAGGTAACTGAGTTGAAAGATGTGCTGTCAGCAAGCAAGGGCTACAGAAAACCTGAGTCTTGTTTTGGAACCCCTAAGAGTTCAGAGGAACATCCAGGGAGATAGGATGCTTCAGAAATAGGGCCCATAAGATCCTCAGTCACCAGAGATGGGCAGAGATGGGAGTATGTTCGAAGCTACACCTGAGATTACACTTCAGACATAGAGTGATTGGGAATATGTCAACTGTGAGCAGAGGAGAATAGGGGAAAGCAGGTTAGCTCCAGATTAGCCTGTAAGGGAGCCTGTTGAGAGCCTGTTTAGATGTTGATACCAGCCAGTGAAAACCACCAGCACCTTCTGATGTTCCTTGTGGCTTTTGCCAAGTGCTTTTTTGGCAGGAGCAGAACTGAGTGCGTTATTCTGATCTACCCAGTGGCAGAAAAGCACTCTGAGTCATTGTGTATTTGGAGATTTGTCTCTGTGCTTCATTTATATCTGATCAAAGCACATGGATGTGTAACGTGGGCATGCAGCAGTTTCTGGATGTGATCATATAAAATTCCTCAGCTGAGTGAAGCATGGGGACCCTGTATCATGGAGGTACATAAGGGACAAAGCTGGTGGTTGTAAGTCTTGAAAAACAGGCTCACAGTGATAGAGAACAAAAAAAATTGCCATCTAAAAAAACAGCTGTTCTCTCAAGATTGATGGATTCTGTCCTGTAAATGTCTATGTATGCCAGCCATGGACCCACCCAGCTGCTTGATTACTCTCCCCTCAGCAGGACTGGGCAAAAAATGGGGAATACCAGGAGTGAAGGACAGGTTGAAAGATAGGGAGATGGCTTTCCAATTACCATCATGGGCAAAACAGACTCTCCTTAGGGAAACTTTATTGTCAGTTAAAATAAATATTTAATTACTGACTTGGATATTGGCAAAACACATTTGGACTCAACCTTTCCTGGGCTCAAGTTCACTCCAGACTCCTCTCCCTTTGTCCCCTGCTCCTTGTTATGACAAAACCAGCTTATTCCCGAAGAGCAGAGCCAAGAATCAAAGCTGGATCATGGAAGATGCCAACAAAACAGCTGAGCAAAGCTGAGTTACAATTTTATTCCAAATGTACCTTTTTTCATCCTAAATCTTGTCATCCCCTGTTAATATGATGGAGGAAGGATCTATGTGTCAGTACAGACTATGACAGACATTGATGTAGACAGTATTACTAGAGGTGTAACCTAGAACTAAATGATGGAGAGGTGTCTTCAGTAACTGAATCTGAGTGTCCTTTACTCAACCTTCTTGTCGTTATGTTTAGATACAGAGTGGAAATCAGAAGTTGTGAACAGCAGAAACTTTGATCGAGAAATTGGACATAAAAACCCGAGGTGAGATACCATCTGGCACACTCCCTCTGAATTCTGTCACTGGATCTGATCAAATATGAAAGCTAAATGACTGATTTCATAACAGAGTGCAGTAGATGGAAACTGCTGTTCTTTTGGTAGTTGGGAGAATGAAGGCATAAAGAAATTAGAGCAGCTCCGAGAGAAGTGCCTTAACTTATTTTAATGGCTTCAGCAGTATGCAGTCTAGACAGTCTCTTGATGGATTTGTTTTCACATCATGACAGTCATTTAGCTTTTTTGAGTTTCTCCTGATGTTTGCCACAGTACCTTTTCTGTTCTATATATTATATACTGCAAATCAAGAGTTTGATCATAATTCTGGGACTAATTAGGGACTCTCTGTTCCCCAGTGCCATGGCTGTGGAGTCTTTCACTGCTGTTTCTCCTAACGTCCAGGTTGGCAGCTTTGTTCTTTCCAAGGGTAAGGGTTGTTTTGTACTGGCTTTGTGTCTGCTGTTGCATCAGCAGTGGACTTTGGTTCTTTTCACAATAGCTGTCATGTCAAGTGATAATCAGGAAGCCAGCCAGCAAATTGGCCATTCCAGGTTAGACACTGGGCCTCAGCTTGATGCTTTATTCTGCTTAGGTCTCGTGGATAAAATTGATGATTTCAAGCAGTTGAGCTTGTCACACCTGGAGGATCCCCATGCTGATGTTACCCGAAGAGAAGATTATTTCTATCACAGCGACAACCCCAGGCGTCCAGAAGTAAGATGGGAAAGATAAACAAAACTGTGATTACTTGTGTGTGAAAAAGGACTTGGGGCATGCCTCATTTCTGCTGAAATGTACAGAAAGTGTATAGAGCATCACATAGGATGACTCTCCTAGTGCAGCCCTAGAGAATGAGTGCTTCTCTTGCAGAAAGCTTCCAGTCTGCTCCTTTATTCTCTGTTTTCTTGAGTCTGCTGTGCTTTTAAATGGAAAGGGATGGTGCTGGGAGGTGGATTCCACCTCTGCCTTATTGTATTGAGCAGTACAAACAGCTTGTTGTCACATTGTGCTGCCTGCCCTGTTTTGCCAAAAGATGGAATGATGAGGGATGAACAAAGCATGTCATGTGCTCCTGCAGCTTAATCAGAGGGGATATTACAAAACAGCATTTGAGCTCTCATGTTTCAGTGGCCAGCTAGCCCTGAAAAAAGGACAGCTTGGAAATCATTCTCGCTATCTCTTGCTTGACATAAATGTTCAGAAAAAGTGTTGATAAATAAAGGATGTTTCTGTGCTGAGTTGTCTTTCCTGTGATTCCCATTTGTAAAACAATCTTTCTTGACTTCCAGTCTTCTCTTGTTTGTAGGTGGGAGACCTTCGTGTTTCTTTCTTCTATGCAGGTCTGAGTGGAGATGATCCCCATTTGGGCTCTGCTGATAGGGTGAGTTTTCAGCTGTTTCTGTATTTTGCAAGCTCTCTTTCCAACTCAGTAAGCAGTAAATATTTTTCCCTCTCTTCCAAGGTGACTGTGATTGCTCGGCAGCGAGGTGATCAGCTGGTTCCATATCATACCAAGTCTGGAGATGTTCTGGAGATTCTGTACCCTGGGGACCTCTCTGTGGAGGTGAGATACCACACTCTTCTAGCGAGGGGTTAAAACGTGAGGTGGTAGTGCAGAAGCAGCAGAAGATGAAGCTCTTATTCTCCTTCAGACCTGCTCCAGAGGAGGAGATACTCATATAAACATTGGCTTTTCTCTCTCTTTCTTGGACAACAGGTTGTAGCCTGTGTTTGCTTCCAGGTTTCTGCACATTCTGTTTTCTTTAAAGATTGTTTCTGTGCCCTCTCATTTTGTTTTTATTTGCTCCTTGGTTGTTTCCCACTTACACATGCAAGCACATGTTTTTGAACAGGTCACATGTGAAAATAGTAAAAATCAGGGTTTAATTAAATAAACCATTAGAGTTACTCTCTTCAGCTCCTAATAACAGGGGTTTAGGCTTGTTTGAAATGTTTATTACTATTCTGGCTGAGAAAGAACCTTCAGGCAGAGCATTATGCTTCAATGAATCCTGCATGCTCCAGCAATTTGGTGATTCATTTACTTCTTTTAGTAGGTTTGTTTCCGTTAATGATTGCTTCATGCCCTGCTGCAAAGAAAAGCAGATGTCAAGAGTTTACAGGTGCTCCCCAAAAGCAGTTAGAAAGGCTTTGTTCTGACTTGAAAGAGTAGCAGTAGAATCAACCATCTGCTGAAAGCTCTGAATCTTCGTTAGGCAGAATTTTGTTTCATTGAAAATGAACTGGTTACAAATAAATAATGCATTGAGTACTTGTAAGTGCAAATAATCAATCAGTCTTGCACTTCTCTTACCATTAGTGCTTTCTAATGTCCCAGCCATCTTCATGTGAACATTTTGTTGAGCCAGAGGGTCACACAACCCATTTTGAAAAAAAATCTTAGTCAGAATTCTTGCAAAGAGATGCTTTGCTTTGCCTGATGAAATGCACACATACCTTTGAGATTTCTTTTCTGCATCCAGCTTGCTCTCTTTCACACACCTTTCCCTCAGCCATCAGTTGGATATTGCCTATTCTCTCTTCCTTCAGAGAGAAGTCAGACTCTTCCTTCTTTATGAGAGTTACTTATTAGTGTCTTATTTTCCACAGTAATTTTGAATGTGTCCACTTGCAGCAAAACCTGTGTGCTTTCTGCCTGTGGGTAGTGTTGAATGGTGCTTTTTAGGTTGTTTTAGTTATGAAAATGCCAGTTTCCCCCATGCTGCACTGTTCAGTCTGTTGCAGTGTACTGCCATACTGCACAGACCCTACAGAATGAGGTGCAGTGTATTTTCTGCAAGAGAAATTGTGCTTCTAAAATGCTCTTGGCTCTGCTTTGTTCGTAATGTACTGGAACTAAGAGGATCTTGAAAAAGAACGAGAAACAAGGCTGCATGTGATGGTGTTTGCTTTCAGGAGGTGTTTCAGAAGGAGCAGGAGAGTAACACCATGAAGACCTGGGCCCTCCGTGCAGCTGGCTGGCTCTCAATGTTTGTGGGCATCAGCCTGATGACCAGGATCTTTTACACATTAGGTGAGTTTTTCACAGACAGGTAAAATGATCTAGGAACAAGATTGTAACCTCTAGAGAGTTAATTCATTTGGAGATCAGGAGAAATCTGATTTGAACTCAGATTTTATTTGATCTGAAAAGTTACTGTAGGCAACTTCATGTAAACAGGACCCCAAAACCAAGTGGTTGCTTTGTGAACATTTAAAAAACCCCACACAAATATCTTTTACCAGTCTCAGAAGATCCCAGCCCAGTGCTTACCAAAATAAAAAGCTGAGGCATATGTTGGGCTGGTTCTTTCAAATCTAACTCAAGGTGCTGCAATACAAATACTTTCTGCACCCACACAAAATTGGTTCCCCCAACAGGTCCTAATCAGCAGTTGTATTGAAATACGTTTTTGTGTCTGGTTATTTCACACTATTGTACACAAACAGCAAAAAAAGTTTTTCTTTATTCTTTTAATATAGAAAATGCTGGAGGTAAAACCAGAAAAGCAGGACAATGCCTCAAACTTGCATAAACTTCAGACATCAAAGATATAATTCACTTTGCAGCTGTGAACTTTTTTTTTTTTAATTTATTTATCCATAAACATGCTCCTCCAAGATTCATTGTTGCCAGAAAGGAATTCTTGTGCTAGCAGCTTGTATCAGTTGCCCTGGACTTGTTCCATAGCTGTAGGGTTGTCTGTCTCCTCTGCCTCTCAAGCCTTGGACAAATCTTCAGACTTCATTTTGGATTACTTCCTGTGTGAAGAGATGAGGATAGCATTGCCTTATATGTTTAGCTGTTGCTTAATGGTCAGATGTCTTGATGATGCTCTGCTGAAATGCCTAATCCAGTGCTCTTGATAAACAGTTTGAGTCTGTCTTGTGATTGCAGCTGTTAGGGTGCAGATCCTAGGCATGAATCAGACTTCTTTTTAAGCTGTCATCTTGCCAACTGCTTCATGCCATGTTTGATTCTCTCTGCAGTGGACTGGTTTCCTGTTGTGAGGGAGCTGGTTAACGTTGGCCTGAAGGCGTTTGCGGTGTGCGTGGCCAGCTCGCTGTCCCTGCTGACCATCTCCGTGGGCTGGCTCTTCTACCGCCCGCTCTGGGCCCTGCTCCTCGCGCTGCTCGCCGCTGTCCCCATCCTGCTGGCCAGATCCCGTGTTCTGCCCAAGAAGCAGCAGTGACAAGGAGGTGATTGGGTCTTGAGCAGAGTCCTGGTTAGAACCTTCCCAAGTGTATTTCTGCCTGGTTCCTGCAGCAAGCTTACAGCAAATCACAGCTCAGCAGCGAGCACTGAAAGCTGGGGAGGCGGCTTGAGTGTGATTATTGGTACACATTATCCACAGGACTATAGGATGCTGTTTGTGGGAAGTTAGTGACACCAGCTTTGGGGAGAAAAAGCATTTAGGTGTTTGTATTGATGTTAGTGAACGAGCAGATTTGTACCTCTTACTGTTTAGTAATTCCCCCTGATTTGAGAACTGGCAAGTCCTTGCTGGGTGGGGCACCCTGTGTGTTTTGGAGAAAGTGCCAGCTGCATCCCGTGGACCCTGGTTAGATGTCCTTAGGAAATGCATGTCCCTGCCTGCCTCTGACAAACCCTCCTTCTGATGCCTTTTCTGGTGTGCACAGTCAGGAACATTCCTTTGGCTGATGTATTTGGCAGTGCATGTGTTCAAAGGGAAAACATAGCTTAGGTGAATTCCACAGAATACTCACGTAAACCTTCTGCTTTTGGACTGAGGATTTTCAAAGTCATTGATGCAATGAGTGGCCAGGTTAGCAGTGCTCTGAGGTTGGGCAGATTTATCAGGACGCATTGATTTCCCCCAGGTTTTAAAAATGTCTGAACTTTTTCTTGGTTAAGCATCCAAAATGATAGACTGGACTATATCAGAACGGTTTCAAAAATTTCACTTCAAATTGCACTTAAAGGGATACTCACAGGTCATTCACCTGTAAATAAAAAACAACATTGACTTTTATAACTGAATGTGTAGTCTAAAATAGTTGAGTGTTTTTTGCTGTGTATACTGTTCCTTTCTTTAATTTCACTTAGTAAGGACAATGAACGTACTCTGTGAAATTAAGTAATGGAAACATTTTTGCCTGATTAGTTTTCATAGATTTTAGTAGCCTAAATTAGTAGTTTTATGTCTTGTTAGAGGAATGCCTTGTAGTGTTGTGATGGCTCATGTTTATCTGCTGTAACCAGTACTTGAGGTTAGAGACACCCTTAAGTCTCTCCACCAAGCTAGAGTCTGGCTTCCAGATGGGGCCCCCTACACTACTGTTTTGGGGTTTTTGTAAGTATACACAGATCAAAATCATACAAAAATAATGTTTTCTATTATGAAATCTATTTATGACCATCAGAGGAGTGTTCTCTGTACCAAAGGAATTTGACTTGAACATACATAGAGGCAAACATTTGCTAGAAATGATACCGAAATAGAAATCTGAGTTAGAAATCATAAATGTTTTGAGAATTTGTAATGACTTTATTACTCCTAGTTGCTTTCATTCTTTTGGTATTTGAATAGTCAGTCTGGTCTCACACCTGGTGACAACAGGAGCAGGGAGTGAAAGCAGTGAGCAGGTACAGGAGCTGGCCTTGTGCATGCACTGGTACGTGGCAGTGGTGCTGCACAGCCTTCCTGCTGCTCAGCAACACCTGCTCATGCTCCAGCAGTCAGGAATTGTACTCCACTGGGGAGAGAAACTGTTTTTGAACTGCTGCTGTTTTGCCCACGATGCAGAACACTAACCAGCATTACTTATTGGAAATGAAGTGACAATTTTCTACAGAAGTGCTGAGCTTTTGTATATTTAATAAAATATTGTTTTCAAAAGGTTGGTCTGTAGGCTTTTTTGTTAAATTCAAGTATTGCATGTTTTATATCCAGGAATAATGTAATGTCCAGGTAGTTTGTAGCTTCCAGAAGAACTAGTTTCCTATTTTTGGGTTTTGTTTGTCCTGCAAATATTTCTGTTTTGGGAAGCTGCTCTCCTGTTTGTGTACTACTGCCAGCCTGCCATGAGTTTACTCCCCGTAACTGATCAAAGAAATCAGTCACTTCCTTGCCTCTCTAAGAACATTTGAAAAATATGATGCTTCAACCTGACTGCTACGGCCCCTTGTATTTTAAGGAGACTGGGGGTTACCTGTGCATTCCAAAAACAGACAACATACTCTTTTTTCCAAACTTTATTTTGATCTACAAATACAGTACAAAAATAGATTTTCTTCTGAACATAGTTACATGAAAGCCATTTTCTTACATTTCAGTCTCTGTGACAATGTCCAGCAATGACTAAATTGTTTCCCCCTCCATTTTTGAAGAGACTGTCAGTGGACTTAAGATACATACTGCCAAAGACAGACCAGTATTTCTACTACAAAAGTGCAACAAAAGCTTATGTAGATTTAATATTCCTCTCTCAACAGATTTTTAATGCTATGGTACTGGATAACAAGAATTCAGTGGTTCTAGTGAATTTTGTTCCATCAGTGAGATTCAGCCAGTTTTACGTGTTTTGCTCCAGAACAGGATCTTGATAAGCAACAGAAGCAAATATGTACATATTCAAATTGCTTAAGAAGACATACTGAACCCTAAGTTGGTAATAAGGACAAGGCTTCTCCCTTCCACAGCACAAGATTTCTGAGAGTAAATAAAGATGGCAGGCTCAAAAGCCAAACTTACATCACAAAATGCAAGTATTCTTTAGAAAATACTAATTCTTCCATATTCTGATTTTGGGTTTGGTTTTTTTTTAAACCTTAAAGGAAGTATTTCCTCCTTGAGACAGAAAGGCCAGAACTCTACCTCACCACTGATTTGGGTAAGCTATGGATCAAAGCAGGCATCAGCATTCCTTTGGCTACCTCTCTGCAGACAGATAAAAAGTAGCTGGATGCTTTAGTTCTGAGCAAGCAGGGAAAAATGAAAACGAGAAAAATGGGAAAAGAGACTGTTGATGACAGGAGTGCCTCAGGAAACTCAACTAGTAGTGCTGAGTGATACAAAACAGAGCAAAAACCCCAACAAAGCAAAGTGATCTTGGAAGGTGCAGCTCTTCTCCCGAGTCCAAGGACAAAAGGAAGAACGATACCTAAGTGATAGCTGTGATCTCAAAGGAAAGTGGATACTGAATTAGGTTGGTCCCTGCCTGCTCAGAAACAAGTGCAGAGGAAGAGCCTAAGGCCCTAATTGGTAAAGGATATTTCTATCATGACTATGTTTCCTGCATCTGAGAACACCAAAGAAAAGCTTGTAATCACAATTTCTCAAAAGGGAACAACTGAGCTGCTTCTCCTCTCTTTTCTCGCTTGCTCTTTTTGGTTGTAATCTCTTCTTGTTTCTCTAGCTGGCGATTCTGGGGCCAATACATGGCTGTGTTCCCCACTGTGCTCTCTGAGCTCGGAGCTCCTTCTTCATCAGAAGAGAATCCCCCTCCTTTCTCTGTCTCAGGTGCTGATGGCTCAGTCTGGAAAAAACAGGTGTGAAAATCAGAAAGTCACTCTAAGAATCACTTGTAACTGCCCCTTTCTGAAAGGGCTTGTCTTTGGTCACAGTGACAATGAGTGGCCTTACAGATGTTGGTTGCTCTAATTTGGGCTTCCCACCCAAATTGCTTCTATTTCTCAATACCAAATATTCTTGCAACGTAAGCATTTTTGACAATAGAAGAATAAAACCAACCTGTTTTTAAAAGATCAGGCTTTTCATTTTTCTCCTCGCAGAAAAAATTAAGAACTAAAACAT
This sequence comes from Hypocryptadius cinnamomeus, assembly GCA_013400635.1. Taxonomy (NCBI): domain Eukaryota; kingdom Metazoa; phylum Chordata; class Aves; order Passeriformes; family Zosteropidae; genus Hypocryptadius; species Hypocryptadius cinnamomeus. Next base: position 125,760 of record VYZP01070228.1, on the reverse strand, counting down.
CTAACTAAAAGAAGAAGTGCCCCACTAACCATCTGTTAGCTACATGCTTGGCTTAGAGGAATAAATCTAGGAAGGGGTATGACAAAACAGAAAATAGTAAAAAAATTAAAAGCATTCATTTTTTGTTAAACAGTAACAAATCTTTGATGAACATGACCACACTGAACTTCTGGTCTAGCTTTTTTGACTAGCTGAAGACTTTTGAGCAACTACTGTCTGGAAATTTTATTCTACAGTTAAAATAAGCTCTAGAAAAAATGACTCATAGAAATGCAGGATACCTTGATGGAGTAGCGTTGCTTCAGTCTCTCTCTGATGAGAAGTCCTTTTGTCAGCAGCTTCCAATTCCCTAGAGCTCTTTTCTCACGCTTCTGTGGGGAATTGTTATGGGAAAGAGAAAAAATTACTACTGTGAGTTTCAATGGATTTATGCACATGGAAAAGGAAAGTGTTAAGATTTTAAAACTGTCATCAAAAAAGCCTCGTGCTTGCTGCTTACACAGCCCACCCTGTTTGACTGCCCAGTTTCAATGAAATTTACTTTGTAAATATAACAATAAGGAAGCTGCAAAAATAATTCTCACCTCCTTCTCCTTCTTTTCTATTTCTGCTTGTTCATTCTCCCAGGCAGCAACAAGGATCTCTTTATACTCCTCACACACTACATACCCATCAGTACTAGGAAGGAGAAGACAATCCTCTGTCAGCTACAAGAAGGCAAAAGAAAGGGAGCAAATGCCTGCTGACCCAGCCCAAAAGCTACTGTCTGTCTCAAAGGATCAAAGAGTACAACTGGTCACATGCTCCCCTTAACATAAGATACACAAATTCTGCAGGACATCAACATCTGACACGTGCAACAAAGCAGCTTTTACATACACTGGGTGTGAGTAGCCACCGTGAAAATCAAATCCAGTGATGGCTTGAGCACAGTCAATGTTCAACTTCCGTGCCACTCTGTTCAGGTTTGGCAGTTTCAGCTGCACACAGCCAACAGGTAACATGGATGGCAAGAAGAGATAGACATTTCCATATTCATTCCGAGGAACCTGTTAATGCAAGGTTAAAAAGAGATGGTGATAATCCTGCTTTCTGGAGAGAGGTGAAAATACCTGCTGCAACTCAGGGATTCTCCCCTCCTGACCTGCAATATTCCACTCCAGTATTCAATTAATATTCACATGACAAGGTACAAGCCTAGATTTTAGATGCATGGTTATCTCCTAGCTATGTCCTCTGCCCAAGCTTTGTTACTCAGGCTGTAATGCAGAGAATTAGCAAGGCAAAACATGGGCTAGGAAGATCAGATCAACAAAATGTTGACTTTACCTTTCGAGTGCATACTTGTGAAAGAAAGGCCTCAGTAAAGTTTTGACTATTTTCTCCTGTGAACAATTACGTCTGAACTCTTAATCCTGAATCCAGATATTACTGACTGATCTCACATCTGAAACATACGACTTCTGGAAAAACAAAGCCCAGAGCTCCACACAAACCACTTCCTTTGCATCAGCCCTCTGCCTTCCCAGCTACCTTTCCATCCACTGCTATGGGAGGCTGATACTCCTCTGTCTGCCAGCGGCCGAACAGCGCCAGGTCCTCCCGGTCCCGGTTCGCCGGCTCTGCCAGGCGCGCCTTCCTCGCCCGGTTGGAAAATCCTTTTACCATCTGCAAACACAACAACCAGGCCTGTAACATCACAAGAAGCTGACAGTGGTTTCAGGTTTTCCTAGGACACTGAAGGAAAAGGTTCTGGGAGAGCAGAAATGCTATTTCCTAGCTTCAATATCCACTGCGTATAAATGACAACCCACGGCACCTGTATGCAACAGGCAGAGATCCAGCAGTGCATATGAAACACTGGGATGCCTCTGGAGAAGGTGAAAAGGGAGCAGTTCTGCCAGATACCCTTGGGGTGGGAAAAAAAACAAAACTGGGCTTTGGATAGGATGCAGGAACTATAGGCACAGCAGGTGGACAGTACAGCTACCACAAACCATGCAAGTACGTGTGAAATCTACATCTGCTGACAAGACAGAAGACAAAAACCAAAACAGAACTGAGCTTGAGCTTTAGAGGGCAGATGGATTGCACAGGAGGAAGTCAACCTCTCTTACCTTGTAAGGCACTTCTCCAATCCTCACCACTCGAGCTTGCTTCAGCCAAGTGTCCCTGGAGTGCAGAGTGTGTATGCAGTCTCTGAAAAGGCCAGAAAGAAATAATATAAGAGTTTTCAAATCATCCCTAACAGATCAACAATAAACTTATATTAGGCTTGATAAAAAAGCTGTATCTTAGTGATACACAAATGCTGTCAGAGCAGCTAAATGCCTCACCTGTTTATGCATGTGGCCTGAGACTACTGCTGATGCCATCATGCAAATTAGCTCTCCAGTTTGTTACAAAGATCACAGATGCAGGTGATAATAGGTGCACAACTCACCTGGAGTAGACAGCCTCTCCCCTGCAGTACCCCAGGATAGCAGCTGACTCGGGATAGATGGCCTGGTATTTCAAGAGGTGCCTCTTCAGTGCATAGAGAGGGTGATTTTTGTACTCTCCAATTGCTGTTGGTAGAGGTTGATCTTGAAGCTTCACTTGAAACTGTAAGAATTATACAGAAAAGAGTAATTTCACAACTTTTTCACTACCCTTTGTAAGAAAATAAGAATAACTATAACATGAACCAAAGGAAAAAACACCAGAAACTTAGCAGATGAGCCAACAGACCAAAACACTCTTGCTGAAAAGAAGTACTTAGATGTGTACCCTGAGCTATGTACTTTAAAAACTCTCTCTGAGAAGAGTAATGGTAAACACTACACAAACCTCACCAGTAAGTTTCCAGCACAAGCTGTGCAGTACTTCTGCTATGCAAACTTGTCTGAACAGCCTCTATCATTTCATATTATTTCAATTTACCACTGCATATTCTCTTTATGTTCAATCTCAACATTTCAAGTTCAAATACAAACCTCCTTCTTCATGGAAAGAGATTTCTAATGCTTTTTACCTGAATGAGAATGCAGGGACTGGGCTCCTGGCACTAGTGTCCTGAACAACCTACTGTGATTTACCTCATTTTCTTCCTTCTTGTCTCTCTCCACACAGGGACTTTCGTAGGGCTGCAGTGTCTCTTCCCACCACTCAGGGTCCACACGGCTCTTCCTCGTTGAGGTCATCCACACTGGATCATATCTTTGTGTCACATCCCTGACACTCCCATCGTTGTCAAATCCCACAACGTAGAAAAGCGGCTTTGTGGCATGTGCAAAGCACATCTGGGGCTGGCCCACATTGCCATGAACACAGTCTACACAAACCCACTTGTCCTCAGTCTCAAGGAAAACTTCCAGCCACTGGTCTGTGCCCATGGCTTTCCTCACCTCCTGCTGTCCTTCATCCTCATCACTAGAAATTATTTTGTTTCTCTTCCTCTGTGCTTGAGGCAAGGCTGGAGTTGTACTTTTTGCTGGCTTAGTCTCAGCTTCATACAAATTTTTTGACTGCTTTGTTTCTGAAGTCTGAGTTTTTGACCTTTTCATAGTTGTCAGCTTTGAATTCTGGGAGGCCTGTGAGCTTCTCCGCCTCTTAGGCACAGTTTCAAAATCCTCATCAGAGACATCACTCTCCTCCTCTGAAAGCTCAAAGTCTGAAGCACTGCCCTCATCACTTCCACTCTCCTCCTTGTAACACACTTTGGAGGCCACTCGTCTCCGGCGGTCGTTCTTGGGCCTGACTGGCACATCTTTTTCTGCTGAACTGGTCTCATTATTTGATTCCTTCTGTTCCTGGCTACCTTTAGTCAGCTTTGACTTGTGTGTCCTTTCGGTCTGGGCAGTTTTGGGTTTCTTTGGCTCCTTGTTGTTTTCTTTGCTCTCTGAGGATTTCTCATCCTGCTTGGCTTTTTTGCAGGGGCATGTTTTTGCCGCAGCTTTGGGTGTTGTGGCAGAACTCTCCTGTGCCTCAGAGGTGCTGCTGTGAGACAGCCTCTTGGATGAGCTCTTTCCCTGCAGGGAAACAGGCCAGGTCACTTTTTTCACCACAGCTAAGAATATAGTAAAAAAACAGACTGAAATCAGCCCAAGGCTCATGCAGACCAAAGGTTGGCAGACAGAGTCAATTCACTTGAAAACTTCAGGCAACTGGCTGAAGAGAGGTGTATTCATGCAGCAAGAAATGCCATGTAAGTTTTAAAGAAATGTAAACCCACTGAAATGTTAAGAAATCTTTGCTGAAACACTGAAATGAGTGGCTTTTCTAAAGAAGAAAATTAGAAATTAAGGGTGTGCATTTTCTGCAATGTAGACAGAACCCTGGCTCGTGCAGTAAGTGACTCATTGCAAGCTGTAATAGCCAGAAAGTTTTTTTAATCCTACTAAATCAGTGACCTATTCCTTATTCCACACAAGCAACAAAAACTACCTTTGGTCTTGTCTCCTTGAGAGGAATAGGCTGAAAAGACAGCACGAGGCGACACAGCAGCTGTAAAGCTCGCAGAATAATTAAAAATATCTGCAAAAAAAAAATTAAATTGAGTAATTTAATCACAGGAGGTCTTGAGATAAAAATACAAGAGAATAAAAAGCTACAGAATCACTTAAGTCACCGATTTGCTTTCTTCAAATGCACCCCTCTCACCACTTTGTGTACAACCTGACACACAGCATCCAAACTCACCAACCAACCCTGCACTTCCCAGTCTCTTACATGAACAAGCTCCTCATCATCCTGTGCAGCATAGATGGCAAACCTCCTCTCCAGTGTTGACTGAAGGGGCTCTCCTTTTTCAGTGGCAAGCTCATCATTGACAGTGAAGGTTCCAACAAACCTGAAATACAAGACACCTGCTTAGTATCCAGTGTTTGTGACTGTATTCTTAAACTTCTGAGTTCACCCTCTCCTTCCCTAAAAAGGACAGCCCCTCTCACCCTTGTACACAAAATTTTAAAAACCCAGAGCAAATTGCTAGTTACAGTTACCCCTCTCCCTGAACCCTCGCTCTCCATTCTATGTGACAGCACCATGAGAAGGGAGTTTTACCATTTCACCAGGTTGGAAAGGTAGACAAGGCCCACTTGGCCTGTGGGCACTTGGGTGAAGCGCGTGGGGACGATGGACAGACCGATGGCCAGGAGATCTGGCTGGCTGCAGATCCTGTTCCTGTAGAAACCATTTGCTAATAAACACAGCAAGTGAACCTGAGAGAGAAGAGTTTAAAAGTGAGTTCACGAGAGATTTTCCTTATTGGAACTACGGCCCATGGTAAAGACAAGGAATACTTCACTGCTCCTTTTAACAGAGAGGTGACAATAAAGCCTCCCAAGCACTCACAATGCTGTCTTCAGAAGACAGCAAAGCACTGAAGTCTTTGCAAGTGTCTCCTACTCTACACAACTGGCAGTTTAATCCTGACAGAATGGGAATACATCCCTCTATGGAGAAATATACATCCTACTCACATATGCTTTGAGTTAGAATTTTACTAACACAGGCACTGGTGTTTCCAATTCACAGTTTAGGAGGAACCTTAACGAGCATCTGTCAGGACTACAGCTTCTTTATTTTTTCACTTGTAGCCATTCTAACTATTTTATAAAAATTAGTTTCTTTTGATTACAAATCAGTTCAGACACCTTTATGCTCAATTTCTTCTCTGCCATGGTTCTCTGTGACAAATACCTTATGTGTGTCCTCACGAACCTCCTTGCTGAAACGCTTCATCATCCTCCGAAGGTACATCTCAAACTCAGCTTTTCTTTTTTCTCTGTAGATTACAAAAGAAAGGGATGTTGTGGGATTTCTGGGGACCTGCCCTTCTTGGTTCCTGAACTGGGTCAGTTCACAGAGAGAATCCACTCCAGAAAATCTTTTGTGCACACTTAAGGAAAGGTTTAGTGACCGGCTATGTGAACAGGCTGTTAAGGTTTTGCAGTAACACAATGTCTTTCGGCCACAGCTCTCCTTGCAGGGATCTCCTGCTGTCCATTCACAGAAATGGAGACAGTAAACACAATGAAGTTACACACTTGATTTTCAAGGAAGCTGAAAAGCCTCCTCCATTCCTGCCAACTTCCACTGAAGATTTTTGGTAGAGCTGTCAAGTGTGTAAACTGTTCTTCATCCCACAACCCTGCATCATTCCAATTCAACAATCTGCACCAAGTGGGGATTTTCACCCTGAACACAGCAAGTCAGTGACAGCCAAGACTTAGGGTATTTTTAACTTCAGCCTTTAGCAGCCCTCCACCACCTCCTCCTTCTTACCTCCTCTCTCTTTTCTTCACTTGCTCTGGGGTTTCAATCTCTATCTCGACAGGATTGCTTGGCAGCCCCACTGATGGAAGAACAGCAGCTTCTTCTAACTTATCTGTAGCAGGTTCCTGAAGTTCTGTAAAAATAAAATATTACATTATAAGTAAACATGGACTAGATTACCAGGGAGGACTGCTGATTGAATAAAACCTACGTTTTCCTTCTCAAGTGTTCAAACAACTTTAAACAAAGCACATCCAGTAACTACGAGCTCTTAGATCTTCCATAACACTGTGTGTGCTAAGTTATTTCAAATAACTGTGGGATGCTGGTCACCTGCTGTTGAAGAATCATTGTGATATACAAGCTCTTAAAAAGTGCTTAACATGAAAAAATATGCAATTGTTACCTTCCACATCCTCCCACTCATCTTCACTTTCATCATCATCATCATCGTTGTCAGTACTGTCTTCATCCATCTCTTTTTTAACAGGAGATTCTGTCTTTACCTTCATCTCCTTCTGAGGATGCTTCAGTGAGTCACTGTTAAAATCATCAAAACAGTGGTAGCATCAGGAAACGGAGGTGCTTGTTTATCAAAGACTAAAAATAGGGAAATAAATCAAGCACGACCTCTGCATCAGTAACAACAGATTGAGTATTTGACAATCAAACCACAGAAAGAAATAATAAGAAGAAAAAGGTATTATAGACTTGAATGATAAATAAATTCACCTGCATGTTTCCTCTTTGATACAATTCTCTTTATTTCTGGCATTCTTTTTACTTTCTTTTATTTGTGATTTTGCCTCTTCTCGTTTTGAAGGTTTGGAAGATTTTGCTGAATTGGAAACTTCAGTATCACAATCTTCTCCCTTTTTCCTAGCTGGAGCTTTTGAGGTCTTTTTTATACTGGGCTTTTTCTCTTCAAAATCATCTGCATGTGACAAAAGAAATGAAGATTAATGCTAAAGGATGGAGTTTCATCTCCACGGCAATCTGAAACAACATCTCCATGGACGTCATTAGCGGCAGCTGCAGAAGAACGTGAGCACTCACATTGCTGAGCGCGTCATTGTTTGTTTACAAATAGGCAGGATTTGAACAGTGAGACTATTTGGAGGGAAATACTTATGTAACTCACAAGAAGTACCTAAAGATTCCTACAGTCCTACCGATGGAATCGGCGGAAAACCAAGCATCGTGCTTGCCACTCACAACAACTCATTACGGCGTGACGCTGCTCAGGAGAGCGCGGCCGAGATGAAACAACCCTTCACGGGCTGCTCAGCCTTTGTCAGCGTCACACACGGGTTTAACACCCGGGATCTGGGGCACTGATCCCAGCGCCGATAACCCTGCTGATAACACAGCCGATAAGCACCGCCCTCCAGCCCGGCCGCTCTTCCCGAGGGTGCGCTGGCACCGCTGCCCTCCGACCCCGCGGCCGGAGCGGCCCGAGCCGCGGCAGTGGCGCAGCTCCGGCCCGCCACGGCCTCCCTGCCGCACTCACCCTCTTCTTCCTCCTCCTCCTCCTCCTTTGGCAGCCCCCCGGAGCGCCTCTTTTTGGCGGCCGCGGGCCGGGGCGATGCTCTGCGCTTCCTGGCCATGGCGCTGTCGGCGCGGGCAGCTCCGCCCTGGCCCGGCGCTGCGGAGGGGAAGGGAAGGGGAAGGGGAAGGGGCCGGGCCATAAAGTCTCGCGGGCGGGCGCGGGAGGCGGTTTGAAAGATGGCGGATGAGGTGGACCAGGTGAGCGGCTCTCGGCTCTGTCCTCTCTCGGCGGCTGCAGGGGAGGCAGCTCCGGGCTGCGCGGCTGGGCCGGGCCCCCCGTGAGGCGCGGCCCGCGGGAGCGCTTCCCGTGCGAGCCGAAATCCCGCTCGGCCGCGGAGCTGGTGCCGCTGTCGGGGCGCGGGCAGGGCTCGCTGCGGGCCCGCTGACCGCGGGCACTGCCGGAGGAGGGAAAGGGGGAAAGCTGCCGAGGGCAATGCACTGGGCTCTGAAGGAAGGGGGTAGCTAGAACGGTAATATGGGATATATATGACATATGGAAGATGTGGAGGAGGTCTTCGCCCTTTTTAATGGCACCTTTCTCACAGCAAGGGGCTTCAGACCACTCAGTGTTGAGGTTTCACATCAGCCTTGGGGCCCGGCCTGGCTGCTGTGCGGCCCCGCAAGGGCTCGGGAGCGGTGGGTGTGCTGGGCAGCGTGTGCCCGGGTACGTGCGAGCCCCCGGGAGCAGCGTGTGCCCGGATACCTGAGCCCCTGAGTGTGTGCCCGGGTGCGTGCGAGCCCCCGGGGGCAGCGTGTGCCCGGATACCTGAGCCCCTGAGCCTGTGCCCGGGTACCTGAGAGCCCCTGAGCCTGTGCCCGGGTACCTGAGAGCCCCTGAGCCTGTGCCCGGGTACCTGAGAGCCCCTGAGCCTGTGCCCGGGTACCTGTGAGCCCCCGGGCCTGTGCCCGGGTACCTCCCTGTGCCGGCACCGCTGTCAGCGTTGGTTCTGCTGGTTCAGCTGCTCTGTGCCATGGCACAGCTGTGCTGCTGGTTCCTGCAGTGTAAACTGTGGCTGCTGGTAGGAAAAAAGAGTTCACAGAGTTATAGAATGGTTGGTGTTAGAAGGGACCCTAAAGATCATCTCATTCCAATCCACCTGTGTGTGAAGAATGATTAGCTGCAGACTAAACTGAAATCTTTTGACTCGTGTTGCTCAGGGGTGGTGAGTGTCAGTGGAGTGGTAAATCAGCAGCACCCAGGTTCACCAGGATGTGATGGAATGATTTCAAGTATTTGCACCTGTGTTTTCACTCCTTTGTTTTCTGTGTCTCACAGACATTGAGGAATGGAAAAAGTTCACAGCCTTCTTCTGTCCAAAATAATGCTTTTAATTTTTTTTTTTAGCAACAAACAACAAATACTGTAGAGGAGCCACTTGATCTCATCAGACTCAGTCTAGATGAGCGAATCTATGTCAAAATGAGGAATGACAGAGAGCTTAGAGGCAGATTACATGTAAGTAAAACTTTCAGAACATTGTCATGCTCATTCAGCTAAGCACTGGGCAGCCTTTCTTTATGTACAACAGTCTGTTAAACAAGTTTACCTGTAATATTCCACTGGTTGTTGAAAAAAACTAGTTTTAAAACATGAGTAATTGCATTTCATGGTTGAAAATATGGAAGTGATTGGAGAAAGTAGGTTGAGAATTGTGTTAATTGCCCTAACTGTAACGTGATTGGTGGAAGAATCTCTCTTCTCAGCACTTTGTCAGCTGTTAACTGCTTCCCTAGAAAATCAAGAGATATATTTTGTTTTTCTTACCTCCTGAATGATACCAAGCAACTGATTCCACTGCTTTTGACTTCTATTTCTCTGTCTGTGAAATAAGCAATAATGCTGCAGGCCTCTTCCTATGATGTACCCTGAGGCCTATTCTAGACTGAGGTCATCATTATCAAACAAGAATCCCTTAAGGCACACCCTGGGAGGTGTGATGGGACAGGTACTTAGCTGGTTCTCAGATTTTTGCTTTCTAATAAGCCAGTCAGCCTCCCTGAGTGCTGTGCTCTGCTGGGGAAGAGAACCAGTTGCCCCATGAGTTAACTGGGCCTCACCTCCTTTGGAAGCACAGAGATAATGAGAGCTCCATGAGGGACACGTGTACCTTGCAACATGTTTTTATAAGGATTTTGGAACATGTGTTTAAGATTTTGTAGCACTGTATGAGAAGCAGCTTTCATACCCTGTAAGTTGCCCCAGGCAGTCAATTCCAGGAGGCTGGACTGGCAGCAGTGTGTAGCTGGTTTAATGTTAACACAGTCTGTCTGTCTCTGAGGTCTTGTAAGTGCTCTCACAGAATGCTTCAGAGCTATTTCCTGCAAGTGTTTCAGTAAATGTCGTGCATTCTTTTTCCTGCTGCAGAGTTCTCATTTGTTTACATTTGTGTTGAGCTGTAACTAGAACTGATAGTACTATGTTTTGGTCAAAATCAGACTAAACTATTTCTGTCTCAAAGTCTTGCTAAAATTCTCATTTTAATAAACTAATGCTAGAATTTTGGAAAACATAGTAAACTAAACTTAATTTCTACAGGCATATGATCAGCACTTAAATATGATTTTGGGTGATGTGGAAGAAACTGTGACTACAATAGAGATTGATGAAGAAACCTATGAAGAGATTTATAAAGTAAGGACTAAAAAAGGAGTTAATTTATCCTCACAGTTTTTTTTATTTAAAACTACATTGTCTTATATTCTTAAAGTAGCTCTAACACCTAAAAACCAAGCTCTAACAGTATTTGGACAAACTGTTATGAAAGTACACAAGATATCTAGAGACTTGGTGTTAATTGTTTTGATCTCTTCAGCTTGCCAGAACATTGAGTGTTTGTTGGAGTTGTTTCAGGTGTGTTTTTATGATTGAATTGAATGTTTTGTAAATGTAAACTTTTCTTTCCTTCTTCACAGTCTACCAAGAGGAATATTCCGATGCTCTTTGTCAGAGGGGATGGCGTTGTGCTTGTAGCTCCCCCGTTGAGGGTTGGTTGAAGCAACAAAGGACTTAACCTTCTTGGAAAGTTCCAGACTTTTGGACAGTGGTTCATGTTTCAATCATGTCTCAAAATTCTGTATATGTTTTTTATAGGATATTTTTGTCAGTTCTTTTGAAAAGGGGCGGGGAAGGGGAACCAGTTTGTCTTACAGAAAGTATGTGTAGTCAATTGAAGCAGTGTAAAACCCCACCTGATCTCAGAATTAATGTAAACTGCTGTAAATTGCCTGCCTTGCCACATTCATTAAAAGAATCCTTAATTTTTTTCTATCTTGGCAGTAGAACTGTCTTGTTTTTGTTGTTTTAAATAAATTTTGGTTTGTCTTTGAGATTTGACGTGTCATGTTTTTTGTGTTGGTGGGGGTCTATGTTCTTCCTTAGAGCTAGTGCTTTATTAGATTATAGTATCAGCCTTGCTATCAGGGCAAGCAGTGTCTTTAGTGTGTTGTTTTAACTTCTGTCCTTACTAATACCCAAGTCTTGCAGATTACTGGTTTTTTACATCACACTACATCAATGATGCTGTAATTTATGGCTCTGTGTTCAAATTTGTGATGCATATCCTCATTGTAGGGAAATGGTGTTTATATGAATCTTCCACCTAAGATAAAGAAGATGGGCTTCAGTGCAATATTTTCAGATATTTTCATTGTGGCTTTGTTAACAGTTGCAGTTTGCAAGGCCATAAGTAGGGACTGAGGTTGTCGCTCACATTCTATTGAGTCGCCTGCTGCATTCATTTCCCACTGTTTGTACCATGTTTCAGTTCTTGAATACATGAAATTCTGCTGGATGCCTTAAGATGCTCATAAATTATCTGTAGTGAAGGTGCACTAGAACCTGAACAAAGCTCTTTTTTAATACATACTTTCTCATGCCCACCTTGTTTGCATTTATTTTCCTTCTTGTGTGAAAAAGGACACTTCTGCTATAATTATAATATACATTCTATAATATATATTATATATTCTATGTTTTAGAATCATATGAGAGATGTAGGTTTGCACTTCCTACGAAGCTTGACTTTTGATTTAAACCTTATTTAGGTTCTCTGTAGGGTTAGCAAAAGCAGCTTGCTCTGGCACTTTCTCCTACAGTTCAAAATCTTCGTAACAGTCCATAGCTTGGAGACAGTGGTGAGGAATGCAAGGTCTGCCAATAATTTTTTTCTCCATTCCTTTTTGTACTTGGATTTTTGTATTGGAGGACTGACATGATGCTCAAAATGCTGGCAAATCAAGAATTTCTACCTTGATAAATTTTAGAGCTCATATCTGTTAATAACACTTGTAGACTCTAAGAATGACAATGGATGTGAGTCCCTCATACCCTTTACTTGAGCTATATTTGCCAGCATAACACACTTATCTGTATGTACAATATTTTTATATTACAGGATATCAGCACAGAGGGAAAAGTCAGCTCACCTACATAAATCCCTGGAAAACTCATTAAAAATTGTCTCATTTGTTACCTGCTTCTTTTTAAGTGAGAGATCATGGTGGTTGGCAGCTCAATTATTGTCTAATTGATTTCTTGGGTATTTACTGTCTAATTGTAAAGAACTGTTATTGTTTTATGCCACTGAAGTGGGCAGTAGCATCCTTGATCCTCTGACTTGAAATGAGCTGTCTGGAGTGGGAGCCAATCTGAGCCACTCCATGATGAATGTGGATTTTAAAAAAAACAACAAAAAAACAAACATCTCCTCCCAAACAAACAAAACTCCCAACAAAACAAGAAAGCAACAACAAAAGAACATCACCCTAAATGAACTCCCAAAAAAAACCAAACAACAAACCCCACAAACAAAGTTTTAAAAATCCCAAACACACCAAGCCCCAAAGCCCAAAACATTTGAAAAGTTTTTTGCAGTCTGGTCTCTTTCATATTGTTCTTCCTCCTTTTTGATCGTATGTTTGCTGTATTAACCATTTGTCAAGATATCTATTCCTGATGAGTTTGAAAAAGAATTTATGTAATTTTCCTTTTATATTTTCTCAAGGTTTCTCAAATCTCAAGGCCTTTTCACATTGTCTTATGTTTTCAGTCTGCTAAAACTTTTAATGTTATTGAACTTCTTGAAGCTTGGCTTTTTATTTCTAGCAGCTTTTTATAGACATTAGTAGCCTTCTGGTAAGTCTTAGCCTTTGGACTGCATCCCTTTTATAGATGGCAGAATAATTTCTCAGTTTGTCTTTAAAGAATTTCTGTTCTTCCTGAAAACATCTCACTCTTGGGAGCTCTTTTTTAACAAGACTATTACTACACAATTCCCTTTAGCAGAAGTGCTGATAGAGTTAAACCTCTGGTGTCCTACTGTTTTCGTGAGTGTTTGCTGTCTTGAAATTTCTCTGTGGGCTTGTGAAGTTGATTTTTGGATCTGACTACTGTAGGGCACTAGATGGTGCTGCTTTTCCTCAAATTCAAGCTTTGTTGGCTTTGATATGCGTAGCCTGTGTTAACAGGCCCTGTACTTGTACAATTAGTCATTTGTTTTTAATTAGGATGACACTTGCCGACAGTTTTAAATTAACTCTGCTGCTCACCCAGAAGTAAAAATCAAAATATGTTTTGATGTTTATGTAGGCACAGAGCAAGTCCCCACAAGAGTTAAAGTGAAGCAGTGCGTGTGCCTTGCTTTGTCAGAGATTAAGATGCACGAGCTCCAGGCTGGCAGCTTCTCTCAGAGAAGAATTAGCTGTAGAATTGCACCATATAGAATAAATTGAGGTTGACCACTGTGCTGCTGAGCCCTGCTTGGAGAAGAACAGCCCTTGTTGTGTTGGTTCACAAGGCTGCTGCTGCTGCACCCACTGATTCAAGTGCTGTCCACTGCCTTCACTGGAGAACTCCACTGCTGTTCAAATTCAGCAGAGGGGAGCAGTCTGCACTTAGGTGTTTCTGTACATTAAACTCCTGAAGAGACAAATATTTCAGTTTATTTCAAGTCACCGCTGCTGCTGCCTTTTTTTTGACCCATATAAATAGATTTTTAATCTATCCTACATATTTGAACAAGATATAATTTTGTTCTAGGCCATGTAGGGTTTGGAGGGATGTATTTTGTTTGGTTTTTTTTAAGTTGAACAGTGATTATATTACCTGTTTCATTCCTATTCCCTAGCACAGGACAAGCCCAGGATTTGGACAATACAGTTATAGTAAGCCTTGAGCAGTGTGAGTATTCGCAGGCTGCTGCAGGGATTCAGAGCTGGAAAAGCAGGATAGTATTGATCATGTTGGGAATTCTGCAACAGCACTTTCTCCTCTTGGTGCTTCTGTTTCTGTTCTGTAGATTTCATTGGAAATCCATCATCTGAAATACTTAAGAGAAAGAAACTAGTAAGCCTTCTTACTAGATTTTCCTTACTAGAACCAAAGGACTGGGAAGGCAGCTGATTCAGTGCAAGATGACAAATGCTGTGCATTGTTTTTTGAACTGATGGTGATGATATGTACAGAAAATCCCATCAGACTTATTAAGGTTTTAAGGCATTCATGCCAAGATCACTGATGGGCTGAATACATCATTACTGAGGGTGTAGGACTCCCATGTTTCTAAACAGGAAGCTCCTTTCATATGCTAAACAAAAAGAATGGGAAAGAAAAATAGAAAGTTCTGCAGAAAACTGAAGCACAGTGTCCAAGCCAGCCTTTTTTGGGGGGAAGAATGGGTGGAAGGAAGAGAATAGATGATGTGGGTTGGAGCGGAAAACAAGAACCACTGACGGAAAAAGATGTAGTCAGAAACCTTGCTCATGAGTGAATTTTTTCATTGTTGCCCAAATTAGTTTGAATGGAAGAAAGGCCCACTCCCAAATTTTGGAAACTTAGTCCAAAAAGCCTATTGAGTTGTACAATGGCATTTGATCAGTGCATGATGTGATTGCCTGCACCAGCAGGGGACGAGGCAGGCGTGCTCGCTGTCTGGCTGGGTGGACAGGCTGTTGCAGAAAGCACTGCACAAACCTTAGGAAGAGCTGGGTGATGACTGATCACAAAGAGGGGGTTTTAGCAAAGTCTTCCTCTGGGTGGCACATGGTAAACATAGATATTTGCTTCCTCAAGGTGCACATGGAAGGCATCAGGATATTCAAATGTAGGCATATTTTGCGACTTTCTCATTGGTTTTAAGCATGAAAATTGCTTTTAGAACCAGTTATTTAATTAATTTTCTAATAAGGACTTATGTTTTACACACCTGAGTTAGCTAAATATGGTGGTCTTGGGTCTCAGTCTGTTGGTTCATGTCACCCAAAGCCCCTGTCAGTACCTGCAGCAGATGATGCAGTCCTCTAACCTGTTTCTGGATGATTTGAGCAAGGAACTTTCACCAGCAGCTTTAAGCTGACAAGTCGAAGACTGAATTTCCTAAACTCTTCTGCAATAGTGGATCAATTTTAGCCTCTAAAGGAAGCCTTAGTGCTGCAGGTGACTTAATCCTGTTCCTTTCTCACAGCACTCAGTTATGGCACAGAAAATTACCATCTTTGTGGGTAAGGGAGGCTGCAAAAGCCTTTGCTATCAATAGCACAGTTTATTATGTGATTTGTAGTCTAATTGCTACCTAACAGAACTCACAGTTGTGGCACTTCTCCTACAGTAAATTTTCATTTGCTCTTCTTGAATCCACTAAAGTGTTGGGCAGTAAAACCTCCAGTCTGGTGCACATCGTGGCATCAAGTGTGTGTGTCACTGGAGCTCGTCACTTAATGCTGATCAGGGTGAAATGCTGTGAAAAACTTTGACCAAGCAATACATATAATTCCTTTCCCAGTCTATTCTTTGGCCATCACAAGAACTTCCAGGTAAGCAAACTATTTCCATTTAAAAAGAGGAAAGAATTCTGCTCTAAATTTATGTTAAAGTATGTAGGACATTAAGGATGAAGCCTGTAGTTTTCTTCATGGAATGAATTATTTAATTCTTCAGGAGCCTTCAAATTTCAGTGGCAGGGAAATTTTGAAACACGTAAATGGTGCTCCAATCTTGATTTCTTTAAATAACTGCTGCAACAAATGACTTTGTCACTCATCCTTAGCACATAATTGCAATGATTAAGTTGCCTTTTTATGCTGTAAAGGTGACATGTTAACTAGACTGAATTATCTTTTTCCAGCAGGTAAATATTCCTGGTTCATCCTGTGCTGGAGGGGGTGTGGCAATGCAGCATGTTGTAATTTGTTCTTTAGCACCTATATTTAGTACTTTTTAGTAAAACAGTTGCCTCCACCAACTGCCCAGATGTGTTCCAGTGGTTAGAAGTCTGAGGAAGAAATGAGATATCAACAGATAACATCTGAGAGCTAATTTGATTTGTTCTACATTTGTAATGCATTCCTCCAAGCTAAATTCTTGTTGACTGACGTGCTGCTTATAAAAGGCAAGAGATCCAAAGCTCCACTGCAGCCCAGGAGGATACACTGTAGTTAAACTGAACACAATTCTCAGCAACTTTCTTATACCAAAACTTCGGATCTTTATTGCTGCCTGTGGGTGTAATTCAAATATTCAGAACTGTTTCTGAATTTATGTGGTCCTATCCATAAAGCACAGGCTCTAATCTCAGTGGAGATTTTCTAATGTAGTGGAGACTATTTTAATGTTTAAATGTTAAGCCTTTATATCTTACTTGCCCTGCATTCATTCCCTGAAAACCAACCTAAACCCAGCAGTGCTGTTTGCTTGCAGCTTCCAGGTTTGCAACATCCTGTGGTAACACAAAATCTCTGTACTCAATCCTAAAGCCAGCTGCTCGTGCTATTTTTGCTTTCTTGAGGCACTGTGATGTCCATACAATGGTTTTTTTCCCTCTCTCATGTGCAGTCTCATGAGTTAAGGAGAAATACTTTACATGTCATGTTTCAGGTACTGAACATGAAGTTCACTTCAAATCTCCATTACTTTTGTTTTCCTCTGTATTTTTTTAGTACTGTTAACAGGACAAAAGGTTTCATTCTTGTGAAGGGCTCTGACATAGCTGGGATGAATCTTCCCCAATGGACCTTTCTCCATCTGACTCTGGTGCCAGCCTTGATACACAGCTCTGAAAAGGGAAAATGTTCTTCAACTGGCTCAGCTGCACAGAGAGAAGTCACACAGAGAAACAGCCCCATCAACACACTTCCTACAGAGATCTGCTGGTTCCTGACCAAGCAGGAATACATACAAAAAGCTAAGAAGAACTGAATGTGGTCTGATTTGTGGTCTCAAAAAATAATTCCCAGGAGTTATATGGAACCTATCCCCACTCATCCTACTCAACCTATTAGTGAAGCAAACCCTTCATTCAACATGTGACACTGAAAAGACTCTTGAGTTGAAATTTGATGTGAACATTCAATAAGTTGTTTGTTTGTTTTTTTCTTACTTTATCAAGAGATATTCACCCACAACTTATACAGCAGAATTGTGAGATGCCTACACAGAGAGGTTGTAAACAGAGCATGAAAATATATGATGTAAGCAGCCAATTGGCCTCAAGCAGTTTTTTCTCTTTCATGGGCTCTGTTGCATAACTGTTCCCTCCAGCCTGGCTCCAGCATTTATGGGTTGGATGGTTACGTGAGAAACTAATCAGGGCAGTTTCTACTTCTAAGGACTACGAAATTTTTGAGAATTAAGGAAGCTCTGTATGTAGTAATAGCATCCAGAGAAGCAAGGGTTAATTTCCATAGGATTCCTTCCCAGAGTTCCCTCCAAATAAATGCTCTATAAGTTAGGAATGAACTTAGTGTTCTGTGTCCTTTGAGCTGTAAGCTTGGGACAAGAGGCTTTATCTTATCTATTTTTTTTCCTTTTTTTTACTGTTCTGATGGTCGAGGGAGTTGTGTAGGGTGACTGCTAATCCTGGGTGTGGGTCTAAGAGGAGCAGAATTACTGCAGGTCATGCTGTCCTAGTACTAGATTTCTTTTGGTGTTAGGTTGCTTATTAGTCACCCTTCTTTCACGACATCCTTTGTTTCCAACAGAAAGCCATTGCAGGAATGCAGTAACAAGGGAAGGAGGATTGCTTCATTCATAAATCTGAGAGCATTTTAAAAGGAGGCTATAAATTATTGTCTAATTTCTCTCATCTGAAGAAAAGAAAGCAGGATATTACAGTTAAACATTTTGTCCAAGGTTGCATGCTGAGCCCATGGCAGAACTGCAAACAGAGTACACCCCTGTGCTCTGTAAAGGGTCTCAAACCCAGGAATGCTGCCTGGCCATGAGTACAGGGATCATTGTTTCCACTGTTCCACTGCTAACATGGAGAATGCTGGAACCTCCAATACTGAAGGCATGGGAGGAGGAATTTAACTGGACCTATGGGATAAAATATAGTTTCCTTCTATACATAAAGCAAACAAAAGTGATTAATGCTAGTAGAGTATCAGTTTCCATGTAGGTTTAATACTAAAAAGATGAAAAGATATTTTTGAGTGTGAGACTTTAAAAAAAAAAACCAACAAAACAAAAAAAAAGGACCAATCCTGAATAACTCCATCTCTAATCTCTTTCTCTAGAGAGAGAGCTGATGCTTGATCAGACTGTTTTAAAGTTCAACTCAACAAAAGGTAACTCAAAGGACAGAATAGAATACTAGGCTAAGAAACAAGATGTGATCTTCAGATTGGTCCAAGATCTGGGAATGAGAAATTACAAATTTACTGTAGTCCTTTCTTATTCTGTTACCACAGCTAAATAACTCAGATGTCATGAATTTGGAGAGATAGAAGTGACATGCTCCAAAACATACTTGGTTTGTATTTTTCAGTGACTTGTAAGTATTAGCATGGGAGATATGGGAATAAATAACTCTGGACTCCATTTTCTTCATGGTGGAAAAAAGTCGCCTCTTTATTCAGATAACTTGTTTTTATACAGTTTTGCAAGCCTCATGCGTGACTCCAATTGGTTAGTAGCTTTCTTGCCAGTTACTTCATTGGTTAGTAACAAGTTGTTATTCTGTATTGATTGGTCACTCAAACTCTCGGTATGTACATGCAGGAAAAGTTTTTTGTGAGAGATAGTTTTAATTTTCCTATCTAAGAGTGTAAAAACAGTTTATGCAGGTGCTGGTTGTTTTTCACCCAGGAATAGCTTGTTATGTTAACAAACTGCTCACACCAGGATTGCTTTCACAATCTTGCAAAGGGCTGGCCTGATAAGGCCAGCCATTGATTCCAGGAGAGCAGGCTTGATTTTATGAGGCCTTTCTTTATAATTTTTCTACCTTACTGCAACAGGACACACATTACATGAGAATGCAGTTTATCAGGATCACCAAACCGATGGGTGAGTACATTCACTGCTCATTAGTAACCCCTGAATAAGAAGCAGCTCTGTGGGAGCTGTGCTGGTCACAGAACTTGCACCTTGGTCTCATCCTCTTGAAGTCCAAATGAAGCCACTCACCTCCTGAATGCTTGCACAGTGAGCTGCCAGCCTCTTCAGCTGTGCTGTGACAGTGCACTCACGGGAGATGCAGGTCCTGGCACGTGGAATGCATTAGGCTGGAGCAGGATGGAGCGCTGCCTGTTGGGATCCTGCAGCCTCTGTGGGCTGTACCTTGGGGTGCTGAAGATGAAAGCTTCAACAGTGTGAAGCTCTGCGTGGGCTGTGTTTGGCCACAGGCTATGTTCACCATCCCTCTCCTGTTCACTGGAATGTGGAACTTTCCAGCCTAATGCAGATTACGTTTGGTTTTTTTTAACTGTTTAACAAAACAGAACTTGTAATTTTCTGACCCTAAGTGGGAGTCACTTAAAATGCATTAGTCAAGGCTAAAGGAATTTCCATTTCAGCCATGGCTCACACTAACCTCATTCTAAGCTCTTTTATGTTGAGAAACTGTCAACTCAACTACAGATGAACCATCTTCACTGGCATGGTGTTGCCAGGCATTTTTCACTTTAGACTTTGGCTGTTACACAGGAACTCTGCATATCCCTTGGGTGTATTTTTACACAAGTGTGAACTCCCCACTTAGCTTTGTGCCTTCTTTGAATTGGGATTGATAAATAACAGCACCCCAGCTTATCCTTTCTGGGTTCACCAAAGAGACTTAAATAAATTCTGGGTGAGTTTTACCTTTTAGAGACGTGTGGCAAGCAATTGAGGAGAATCTCACAGCTGGATAAAATAACCCCTCTAAAATAAACCATAACACACACTGGATTACAGTGTGAAATAATTTTCAACAAGGGTTCAGCCCATGAAGTATATTTCTGGTAAACTGCAGCTTTTTGAGCACATTGATAGTAGCTTCATCTTTCTCTCCTGCTCTCTGTAGATCTCTCTCCATATTTAAGTCCTGTTGAAGGTAGATGGACATTCAGTTTTAAAAGTCAGTGTTTGATCGTCAAAATTTCTACTGATTTTGGCAGCATATCCTGTCTCAGACCAAGTGTTCATTTAAATCTGTAGAGGACAATGTACAGTGTGGGTTTAGAGGAACATAAGCATGTGCCCATCTCCTCACCTTCCAGACCAAGGAAACACGAGTGGGGTTGCTCTTATCCTTACAGACAGCATCTACAAAGGCAATGAGGCACAAAGAGCAATCATAACAGAAAATATTCTTAATATGGGATTGTGTGAATGACCAGATGCTATGGAGGAGGGAAAATGTCTGCATATAACAGTTCTGCCTTGTATAGCTTTGTGGCCTTAACGACCTTATGATCCATGAAAGTGGAATATTTTTTTTGGTTTTCTCCTAGAACTTCTCTGATCAATAGACTTTCCAATAGTTACACGATGGAATGACAAAAATGGTCCTGTTTCCTAAGAAATGTCTCTGGTGGCAAAGTTTTTAAAAGGTCTGGGAGTTTCCCTATTGTATTTAATGGGGCCTTTGGCTCATAAACACATTAAACAAAGAAACAATAGATCCCTAGGGGAATTTTAAAAACTGAAGTGTAGGAGCTTTAATAATATTATGAGGACCTAACATGTCTGATGTGGGAACTTAAATCTGAGGCAAGAATTACGAAAAGAATGTTCGAAGTGACGATTTAATTACATGATTTATTGTTAATAGTTTATTATTATATATGCAGTGCCGGGGGCACTCCTGGTGCTTTACAGATGATTACAGAATAGCAATTCCCAGATCAAAAATCTTGATCATGCAATCTTTATTCATGTAAGTATTCCCCATGGTGCTTGATCTTGTTCCCTGTTAAAACTCAATAGTCTCCCCCAACACAGGCCATCATAGACAATTAAAACAACTTCAGCAAGAGAACACTGATTAATTATCCTCCCCAGAATACTGCATATTTTGGTGCCATATATTGCATGGAGAAAATATATCTATTGTGTTTTAGCAAACCTCACATTTTTCTTCAGCTTTAATTCTCAATTACAGTGTCAGCAAATATTAAGATTATTTCCATGATAGAAGTAGCTTATTTCTGGAAGAAAAAAGTCCACTGACTTGTCCCCATATGCTTCAGACCCTGTTGAGTTAATGGTGTCAATTTATTTGCATGTAATTGTTCCCTTGGTGACCAGTATAGAAAGTTTCACCTTCAAAGACAGATGCTGAATGTGAAATAATCCTGCAAGCTATGCAGATGCTGAAATCTCTGTTTGCAGAAGGTTTTGCTTTTCTTTGTTTCATCCTGTGCTGCTTTGCACTCCCCTTGAAATGCCACCAATGAGAAATGCACTTAGATGCTTTTCCTAATTCTTCAGCCGAAATGGCTGCTGTTTATCCTCTGGGTTGCTGCAGGCAGCCACAGAAGTGAACACAGCTTGTGCAGCCATCTTTTGGCTTTTGTCTTTGAGACATAACAGTTCTGGTGGGGAGAGATTGAGGCAGTTGTGTGCAGAAGGCAAAGGAGGCTTTTTCCCCTCCATCTGTTACAGGATTTTAATATAACTTTTTGCAGCAGACTGTGCTATTGCTCTCAGAGCAGTGGCATGTAGCACAGAGAGAAATGTTCTGGCTAGGGATATGTGATGGTCTACATGCCTAAGATTCCAGTGTAGTGATCAGGATTCAGATTCTTATCTGAATATTCTTGGTCTAGACAGTGGGTAGGGAGCATTGCTAGACCAGGAACTTTGGATGATACCCAACATTGCCTGCTCCTGAAAATACTTTTTTTTTTTTCCTTCCAAGGCTGCATTAAATCATTGTTATTTAAAAGCACTCTAAGGTGTCATAATTACCCAGGATGTTAATGAAGTCTAGTACTTTGTGCTGAAATGAGCATTGCTCTGGCCACTAGCTACATGGCACCAACCAATTTTGTGTTTACAGCTGATAACACAGAAGCACATTTTTGTGTAACTCCTAGGTACATTTAGAAATGTGTTGCCATGAGATGGTGTGCAGGTCAGAAGACAATGAAGGTTGAAAATGGGATTAGGATAATTTATGGGGGGTTGGTGTGTTTGTGACCATTAAACTCAATAGTTCTGGTGTGATCTCTCTGTGATAAACTGTTGATTGCTAGAGAGTAGGAGGCTGTCCCTGGGGAAGAATTGCTCTATACACACACCTTGTTTCTTACATTCTTTACCTTATGTTGTAAACAATGCACTGGGCTAAAGGGAGCTGTCAGCTGGCTCATTGTGGTTGTTCTTACATTCTCACATGTTGCAGGTTCTTGGAAACTTTTGATTTCAGACTCTAATGGTGTGGCTCATAGCATTAGTAGTACTCCTTGTATTGTGTTCGTGGCCACACAACCCTTCCTAAACACCCTCACCCCTGTCTCAGCATGTCTAGGGCTGAATTCTCGAGAAAGGCTGGTTTGTAGCTGCCATCAGTTCTGCACACAGAATTCTGCCCCTCCTGAATCAACCACAAACCTTCAGAGGGACTGGAGATTCATTCACTGCGGTCCTGGATCGCTTGGAGATCGCTCAGCCTCAGCAGCAAATGAATGCTGAGTGACCTTCACATCTCCCTTCCAGCTCTCTCCTTAATGCTTTGTCAATAAGCAATTTTGATGTGCAAAGTTGAAGTCTGGCTATTAAATGATTTACTTAAGGTACAAGTGAAGAAATTGTGAAACAGAATTAGGATTGCCTGGGTACACAATGTTTAGCTTCTGGCCACTTTTTGAAGGCTTCTAAACCCTGTAACATACCAAGGATCAGCTTTACAGTCATAGGCAGGTTTGGCTGCATATCCTTGCCCTTCTCTTTTCTTGCACTATCACAGTTTCCAGACTAATATATTAGCAAATGTATGGTGCAAAAATAATCTGGGACTGAGACAGGTTCATCCCATAGGTCAGATATGGTCTGTAGGCTGTCACTCTCTAATCTAGACAGCTGTGGTATTCAGGTCTAGTCAGAAGGCCTCTAAACAGGATTACTTTTTGTTAATTATTCTTGTGCATATTTTGGTAGTGCTTGAAAGCCCAAACTGAGATTGGGATTCCATTGTGTTAGGTGCTCTGCTAAGACACTCACCATGTTTCTGTCTTCAGTCTGTCTTGAGTTCAGCAAGGAGCATCAAAACAGAGCTGTAAATTAAATGTAAGGCATTGCTGGTAGGAATTGTCACAGCTTCACTGAAAACAGTGGACATTCTCAAGTTCAGCTTTTGCCCAAAGATATGTTTTCTTGAAGACTGAAGACATTCTCTTCAATTTATGAAACAACTTTAGAAATGTTTTTTTTCTGTAATGCCTGATATTGGTATAAAGCCCCACTACTGAATCTGAAACTAGACAAGTGATCCTGACATGATTGCAAAAAATTTTCAACAGAAAGTAGAAGGAGAATTGAGATCCACTTTATCCAGAGCTATATGTTTTCTAAGTTTACTGTAAATGGATGTTTAAGAAGCAAGTGACCTCCTGAAGACCTCAGGATTCAAGGAATTACTCAGAAGTGTCCATACAGGTTAATGTGACCCGCAAAATATCCATTACTCATTTCTCTTTCTGTGAAACAGCAATGCCTTTGTTCCTGTCTCTCTTTTCCTTTAACTTGAAGGCAATAACAGGACCTGTGGCTTTGCTTTGTACGTGTCGCTGCCTGCCAAGCACAGCAGGCAAATGAGTAATACTATTCCTCCCTTTAAATTCTTTCCTTGAAGTGAAATTAATGAAGATCTTTACCATCAAAGAGAAGAATCTGGTTTTTAAGAGAGGCAAAGGCAGGCATTTAGACTTAGATTGGTTTTTCCCATTTTCAATTGTTTTTAAAATAGAGGTGGTGGAAATAGCTACAGAAACAATGAGAATAGGAAAAGAATTATTTAAGTATCAAAAAATCCCTTATAATCTGGCAACTGGCAAGTTAGAAGCTAGTGAAGTGAACTTAGGAGAACCATTGTGCTCCAGATGGGAAATCCAGTCATCACAAAAATACCTTTCCAGTCTCTGATGCTTGATTAGTCATTGTTCACCTATTTTTGCACCAAGATCTGGGAGCTTGAGGACAGAACTTTCTAAAGGCCATCAGCTGAAAGAACAGAAATCTGTTCACCACCAAGTAAGCTGCTCTGCTGATTCTTCAAGGCCAGAAGGTAAATACAGAGACAGTGTCTGGAATAGCAGAGGAGAGGAATGGTAAAAGGGTTTGCTTTCTCTTTCTTGTGTCTAAACAGAGTGCTCACCAGATTTTGGTGTTGTTATCATCAGACAAGCATTCTCTTGTAAAATGGATACCTCCCAGCCCACTACCCACCAGTAATGTAATAGCCAGTGGTCTGGGGATGGAATGGAAGCTCAGCACTCAGAGCGAGATGAGATCTTTTATTAGATATTTGTATGTACACTCTGCCTTGTCTGAGAGACCTTAAGGACAGGCAAATTTATAACATAAGCTGATGAATAAAAGGGATGTTTTCTCACCCTTAAACCTGTTCTGTCTGGTCATGGTGCAAGAGTGATGGCAGTTTAATGTAAAGAAGAAGTTTCCACTATTGTTGTCTGTTCTGTTTGCTGTGTGAATGAACAAAGGGCTTCAATCTCCAGCCCTGTTTCTGCTATGACAAATGCTTTGTAAATGCTGATGGATGGATCAGGGGAGGATAGAAAGATAAAAGTTTGACATATCTGGCCAGTACTGAATTCATATATGGATCGAAAGTGAAGTGTAATTACCACCCAGATCAAATTCTTTCAAGAGCCAGAGCTGTCTAGACCAACAGAAGATATTTATTTTTAGGGTTGATCTTTGTGGGTTTTATTAGCAATGCTGCCTTCCCTGGGGTAAAAGCATGGGGAGGGAAGAACACAAAATCCTCTTGAGCTTCCATTGTTAAAAAAGCTATGTAAAGCCTACAGGAGAAACCTAAATTCTGAGAGTAAATTGTATTTTTGTAATGTTACTTCTGAGGTGTCCTCTGCTCTAAACTGACTTGAGGAATCGGTGTAATAAAAGTAGCATTTGAAAATTAGATTATGTATTTAGAGAAAAAGAAACTTTGTAACTGAAAGAAGGGATATGACAATGAAGTTTTCTCTTCACTTGAGACAAACCTGGATGGTTAATTTTACCAGGAGTCACAATGTTTGTATACTGAGGCTTGTAACCTAGCTATGGCTCTGTTCACTATAGCTACACAGAAGGAAGGAGTCAGACCCATTCTGCTAATAGTGCCACTTTTTTAACAAATTGATGAGTCATTGCTGGGTGCTGACATGCATTGCTTCTGTATTTCAGGTTTGCCCCCATGAAACTCCAGCACACAAATGCCTCAAATGTAGAAAGCACTAAATTCTTTATTATGTTCAGTTGGGTTTGGAAAAATGAGCAATCTGAAGGTGGGTAATGAAATTTTTCAAGTGGGCTACTCAAAGCTGAAGAGACAAACTTGAATGTGTTATTAAACAGCAAATCTAAAGAAGCTGGGGTGGGATCCAAGCAACAGCATTCCACCACCTCTGAGTGGGTGCTAATATTCCTTTTTGCCATCTGGGGAGAAGACAGACCTTCTTAAGACTTTCAAAATGTTCCACTGGTTTCACATTGATTGTGGGAGGTGATTCTGCCCCTCTGCTCTGCTCTGCCCTAGTGAGACCCCACCTGCAGTGCTGCATCCAGCTCTGGGGTCCCCAGCAAGGGAGAACAGCTCCAAACCAACAGAGAGCAGGTTTAGATTAGGTATTAGGAGGAAATTATTCTCTGTGAGGGTGGTGAGAAGCTGGCACAGGGTGCCCAGGGAAGCTGTGGCTGCCCCATCCCTGGAAGTGTCCAAGGCCAGGTTGGACAGGGCTTGGAGCAACCTGGGACAGTGAAAGGTGTCCCTGCCCGTGGCAGGGGGTGGGACTGGATGATCTTTAAGGTCACCTCCAACCCAAGCCATTTTATGATCTTCACACAAAATCAGTTTTTATTTCTGTAGAGTTTGTCTGAACAGGACTGTTCTGCCCAGCAAAGCCTGGTAACTGCCTGTTCATAGTGTACCAAATTCCAGCACTGGAAAGTGTTTGTGCTCAAACATGTTGAATCACAGACCTCTAGCACTTGCTTTGAAGAACCTTCCAGTAAGGCAGCAGTAAACATGTTTCTTTCTAGCACCTTTTCCCGAGTGGATTTTCTGGGGAGGATGAGAACAAGAAAGAATGAATAGCACGGGATACCTGCTTGATAGTGGCAGCAGTTTATAAGTGAGAAGGAGCAAGTTGATGCTCAGCTAGAGGTGGCTGACTACTTCCCACCCCTCAGTGCAGGTCCCTGGCACCGGGCCGGCTGCTCCAGGCTGGCCTCCACTAGATGCCGGTGTTGTACCAGGAGTGCTGGAAAAAGCTCTGGGAGCTGCGCCGGACCCGGAGCTGAAGCAGGACCCGGGCACTAAACAGGCGCTGTGCTGGGTTTGCTGCATCACTGCACAGCCAAAAGCTGACACTGAGAAATGCTGCAGAAGTGTTAGCTGGTTGACGTGGGATTACAGACGGGATTCAGATCCCACATGCCCGTGGAAATGCCTCTGTGATGAGGGTGGAGTGCCACCTTTGCTGGGTACCTGCAGCAGCAGGTCAGGGTGCAGGGCAGTGGGGCTCCTGACAGCCCTGTGCACATCTGCGATGTGATTATTGCTTCCTCGTGCTTCAGAGACCAGCGGGAGTTGTCTGTAGTTTTGAAAACATAGAAATTTTCTTCCTGGGAACAGGAATTAGGTCTTAAGCAGATGTGGCACCCCAGGGATTAGAAAGCAGTACTGCCCATGCTCTCATATGGGAAATGGGATTCAGTAGCCAGGATTGGGATACTGAACATTCTGGCTGCCAATCCAGTGGCAAGAAGAATAGATTAGAATTGATTTTGTTGGTTTGTTTTTTGGGTTTTTTTTACAGTTATGTCAATAGTTTTGTCCTCTGATATGCTGTTTCTATCATTTTTGGACAGACGGTGAAAGTTTTATGTAATAGTGAATAAAACAAGAGAAGTGGGTCAAGACCTTCTAACCTCTCTCTCAGGACTTAAGAGCAAACATCCATATAATTTCCTGACTGTTGACAAGTCCATACTGGATAAAAGCAAGTGCTTTCAGCCACCATAAACTTAAGTTCTTCATTATACAGTGTTGCAGCTGACCATTCCTGTTGACAGACACTTTGCAAGATATTTGGGATAAATTATTGTACAAAAGAAAATTTTACAGCTGCTTTACATTTTGTTTAAGTTTTCAAGAGTAAAGACTCTAAAAGCAGTCCTTCAGGGGCATGTATAAATGGAATGGTGTGATTCTGTGTCTGAAATGAGCACTTTCTGACCTCTCTGTAACGCCAGGGGCAAAATGACCTGAGTGTGGGCTCTGCTGTTTGTGTACCTGTAAGTTCAGAAGCCAGCAGCCTGCAGGACAGGACAAATATAAATGCTTTGTCATGTGAAATGGCACATGGTCTCTTGTTTGTCCCAGCTTCATGTGGTAGAGCTGAAGCAAATTTCAAGGTGGTGCTGCAGGCTGTAGTAGCAGGTGCAGCTGAAGGATTTGTCTGCCTTGGAAATGAGACCTTCTACATGCATGCTCTGATTTCCTACTCTTTGAGCCTGTGCTTTTCCAATATTCCCTGTGGGCAGTTGGATGGCAGCTTATGGCACTTAGCTTCTGAAGCCAAAGCTCAGAATACATTTTTAAGGTACTCCTGCTCCTTTCCAGGTGGCACAGGCACTCTCACTGCTTTTTTCTGCGTTTCCTCCTGTCCCTTTTTCAGTGTGGCTGGAGAGCTCCAGGAGGTGTGACATGGGAATGCCTACAAGGCTTCAGAGATTTCCAGTTCCAGCAAGGCTGCATCCACTCCTGCTCCATCCTGACCCTGCTGGGATGCCCTGTGCCCCTGATATGGTAGCTCCTCTGTCCTGTCCTTCGTAATCTCACAGTGAACCATGCATTTTTTGTCCTGCATTACCCAAGCTGCTCAGGAAGAACTACAAAACCTTACACTCTTGTAATGGTGTTGCTGAACAAGACCCTCTATATGTACTGAGAATAAGTAGAATTTAATGTCAGGATCAGTACTGCAACATTTCTGGAGGCCAAGGTGATGAAGAGGAACTCTCCCACCTCAGGGAGGACAAATCAGTACAGAGGATGCCAAAGCAGAAACAAGGCTTGTTCAGTCTTGAAATTTGAGGACATCTGGATCCTGATAAAAAGCTGTGGTCAGCTTTCTTCTCTAATATGAACTGATTCCAGACACCCTTGGACTTCGTGTTGAGCCAGTTCTGGAACCCATCCCCCATTCTAATATGTATTGATCTACATCCCTTTTTTGTGGGGAGCTAAATTAAGAGTATTTGGCATTCTCAAAAAGTGGTCAAGACAAACACTCAAAACTAGGGGAATGCAAGAACTTAAGTTGCTGCTACAAATTCACTAGAGCCTTTGTGTCACATGCATTAGGGCTTTGTCTTTAATCACAGGCTCACATACTATTAAATCTCTACTTTGTTTAAAGTGCAGGATGGATATTGCTCACTTAATGAGCAGCTATTTAATATTTTCTTTTATCTTCATTGTTCAGTGTGTACCCCATGGCTTATTTACTGCACACCATTCAAAGCCTGTTCTGAATACAGAATTCTTAATTTCCTTGGGAGCTTTTCTTCAGCAGTCATTGTTATTGTATTTGGGTGCTTTACAGATATTAATAATCTATTTTTACAATGCCTCAATGAAATGAGGGGATACTGCACCTCTATTTGGACAGATGGAAAATAGAGATATGAAGATGAAGAGAAAACATTGCCAAAGGTTTTTGATTGTCTGGGATTTGAGTACTTTTTCCTCTGACTTCATGGCATCACGGAATATTTTATATTTTTAAAGAATAGTTCCTACCAATTTCAGTTCTAGCCATGAATATCCAACAGTTTTGCAGATCAGACTCTAGGGTCTCCTGTTGGATCCCTAGGAGGACAACTGACAAGCTGTGGAAATGTGGATTAATCCACTTGCTTAGCAACACACAAAAACACTGTGGTGGAGGGTTAGGTGAAATCCAGTCCTGCAGGAGCAGCACTCACACATCTGTAGGAGACAGCCTGACTGATAAGGAGGGGAAGAAACTGAATTTCTCTACTCCCAAATGAATTCCCAAACTGCTCTCTCTAGCTGAAACCTGGCAGTGAATCTTCTCATCCCTTTCATTTACGAAAAGCTTCTCATTTACAATCCAGCTTTCCCCTCTGAAGGCTCCTTTCCCTGTGAGAAATGTTTCTCCAGAAGGCAATTCAAACTGGGAGCTTAATTTGGTCACCATTACCAGCAACCTAGTGGCACAAGTGCTTTCCCCATCAGCCTTAGAGGCACCTGAAGGACACCATCCTCCCTGGGCTGACCTCACTCAGAGTAATGACCTCCACTTCCACTCTGCCAGCTGCCCTTAAGCCCCACTCAGTGCATTTCCAGGCTCCCAGTCCCAACAGCTGTTTTGCCTTCTTCCCCCTCCCTCCATCCACACTCATCCTCAGCAGCCCTGTACTCAGTTTTTGATTACCTTCCAATTCTTGCCTCTCTAAAGAGTTTCAGCCACCTTCTTTCCCTTCCTACTTGTCTTGGACTTTTTACCTTCTGTCTCAGGACATTTCCCCACCAGGGCTACAGGCTCAGCAGTGAGGTGGGCACTGGAAGCACAGGGCAGCTGAGGATCTTCCCCTGCCTTTTGATGCCAGGATGGGATAGGAATGAGAGTGTGCTGGGAAAAGAAAATGAGGTTCACCAACATAGTCCTGAATTCTGCAGGCTCAGTTTAGGGATTTAAGTATGCTGGCACACACTTCCCATGTAGGTGCTGCAGAGGAACAAAGATATGCAGTGAAAACAGATATTGGGTTTTTCACAAACCTTTACCTAGAATTGAAGATATTTTCCTCTTCAAGAAATATAGATTAAAGTCCGTGCAACACAATTTCTGAGTTTCACAAGAACAGCACAAGACACTTCAATGACAAAAAACTCTCTTCTCCTTCAGGATCGTTTCTGAAGAATATGGATTTCCAGGTCAGTTTCTTTTTTAAAATATGGCCAAAATGATGTATTCTTATCCAGTTTAGTTCTTGATAAAGGCCAATGTTGTGGCTAAAATTTTCCTTTAGATAAATAAATCAGCCTAAGAGAGAGACTCAGCATGGAAAATTTCAGACTGCCTAGCTAAAGGTTGGCAATGTTTGCAGCAATAGAAAAGAGGATTTTATAATGAATGGGAAGTGTCAAGCAACCTTTGTAATAATTGATTCTACCAACCCTTGCTTATAGTAACTACAATTATCAAATGTTTCAGTAAAATGATCTCTGTCCCAGAAAGAAATTCCATTTTAGTGCCAAATCCTTCAGGCTTAATATCTTCGTTACTAAAGAAGCCTGGATTGCCAACCTCTAAGTACCTAGAAAGGAATGTTCTACTTAATTCTCATTCATAGGTGTAATTCATGACTAGTCTGAACTTTGAATGCACCTGTAAAGGCACTGTTTGTGTGTATTGTATTGTTGGCAACAGTGTCTGTAGTAAAACTCATGGAATAGATGGCAGAGTTAATGCATTTTCCCAGGATAATAGGAATATATTCGTCAATTAGAGCAATCCAATCGAGATGAAAATCAGTAGAGATGTTAGGGGAGTGAGGTAACTGGCGCTGCTCTTACCTGTGCAGTGTTTTCTACAGAAACAGAAAATGTCATTCTCCAGTCTTAAATAACACCAATCTGGTGTTGAGGATATCAGCAGTGAAAATGAACACAGTCTTTCTGTGGGTAAAGGTTATTGAAAGCTGAGCTATCTTAATTTTGAGGGTGTGTTTGTGTAGGTGATGATGAGTTCTGAGATTGGTTTTTCAGATATAATTCACAGACCAACTGCAAGGAAACACGAATTAGAGGCAGGAGCTCTGTTTGATTAAAATGCAGCTTTGTCTTGCAAAGAGGTTTGTTGGAAAGGGACCTTCCCCGTCAACTGATTTCTGGACACAAATATAGGTTCAAGTCAAGCTTTTCTTCAGATTTAAGGAAAATTCGCACTTCTTTTCAAACTCAGATCTGAAATTTAGGACTATTTCAGTACATATTTGAAATCGAACAAGCTTTTATCTGACAAGCTCAAAATTTGTGGAAATAAGTATAGGAATTTATTTTGTGGCTCAGATTAATCTTTAGACAGCACAAACCCTTCTTTACAGTTCAATTTATGATTGATGTGAGAGTTCAATAATAATGACTAGCCAATATAGAATAGGATACCTCCTGGTTTTCTCTGTGAGCTGCCAATTTTCTTTTTCCTTCTTTTTTTCTCTTTTTTTTTTTTTTTTTTTTTAATTTTTAGATAGTAGCAGTGAACAACAGGGGCTTTGCACTGGAGAATGATTTCATGGAGTAAGAGGAGTATTCTCCTAAATAAATGTCAGTTTTCAACACTATTTGCTAGCAGTTGGCAGGAAGATTCCATGTAAACATTGCTTTAAACTGATTTAAACTCTACAAATGGTGCCTTTGTTGTCTCTACCTGCTAATTTCGTGTGATCTTGACAAAATATTGACTTCAAACACTATCTTTGTCCCTGAGTTGTATTCCCCAGACATTTGGTTCATGACTCCTGCATTTTAAGTGTATTGCCTCAAAGGGTTTATCCAGCTTCTTTTCACCACATAGAAATGATGATTATTTCAATCTAGGGAATTAGTAATTTAAAAAAAAATCAGTGCAGTTTTCAGGACTTCATAGGTTAAATAAGAATCAAGAATGTCCCTCTGTAAAAATGTTCCTGTTTGAAAGATTTCTCTCACATAAATCATACCTGGAAGGACTTTTCACTCACAGGTGGGTAAAATGAAAGGTTCCTGACCCTTCTTTAGTCCCTTTTCCATTTGACTGTGCTGGGTCACAGTTGGTCAGTAAGAAAGCCCGAAGGCTACATTTCGTGCTAGAGGAGATTACATCTCCTTTTCAGTGGTGCAAAGCACTCGGGGCCAATTCTATTCTCCCAGAGTACAATGGGATTATCCCAACGAGGGGCAATCAGTCCTGGGAATCATTTGCTCCACCAAGTATCTGTTCAAATTGCTCTCTGATGCCTCCAGATACAGCCCTCATTTCCCTCACACTGTTTCTTCTATTGCCTCAGTACACAGGGTATTGCAGGGACAGTGCCAGATCCTCTGAAATACTTGTGATTTTATTGCAGCTCTGTACTAATGTTTGTTCTCTTTGGGTGGGAGAGACAGCACATGCTTTTATGGATATGTTCTGGGCCATATTCATCTATTTGTGAGAGACCTCTGCCCTCTTGTTTTATCTTCTTCACTTGTCTGTGTCCGAAACATCCACATGTCCTTAAATATATGTTATATCTCCTAGGCTGCTCCATTTGATGGGGCATAAGACTCAACATTTGAGCTGTCAGCAAACTGCTGGTGGGTTTGACCCCTTTACAGTCCAAATTTTATGTTTGATACCAGAAAAAGTATTTAGTACTTAAATCCAACCATTCATCCACCAATGGGAAGGACTTACACAACTGAAGTATATAACTTTCTTCATTCATTTTTACATTTTCCATAAAGTAATCTTTATGTAAAGTAATCACTGTTTCAATAAAGTAATCTTCTCATCTTTTTTTCTTTTTGTTAAAATGATCAGAAGGATCCTCCTTAATAAGGAGGAAAAGAAAGAGCTAATGTTCTTCGTCTGTGACTGAGACTCATCTCTTGAGTGGCAGATCTTGCAGAAGCTAGAGTTAAGTACATTTAGGGGCAGCCCAAGCTATACATACTCTTATTTTTAAAACAGACAAACACTATATTTTCTTCCTCTAAACTGATTTTTGAGTGCAGTCCATGGGACACTTTAAATGTTTAATTTTCTTCATGGCCATAAACAACCTTGAAATCATGATTTATTCCCTATATATGGCTTGTCACTCTCATGCTTTCTAATATCCTCCCCAAAGCCATCAGCTGCAGAATTTGGGGTTGGACCCTTGACACTGTGCTGTATTATGTCATGTTCTCTCTATGCCTGATTTGATCCTAAACTGTAGCCACAGTAGAATGTCACCTGGAAACACACTGTTGAGAAGGTTTGAGAGTAGTATTTAGCTTCTGTAACTAAGTTTTGGTTTGGTTTGATTTCAATCTGCTTTGGATGGCTTTGAGGAGTTTGCTTGTCTCATTTCAAGAACAAATAAATTATACACCTTTCTAGGTGGAAAGTGAAGGTAGCAATATAACCTATAACCCATTTTAATAAGTGAGGACCAGGGTCTAAACCTGGAGAGTTTTCCAGGAGTGCAAGGGCAAGGACTGAGTCCTGTGGCTGCTGAGGGCTACACGAGCATCACTTGCAGCTTGTACACACTTGTGTACTCAGCCTGTCCACATCTGAGCTGTGTCTCCACAGAAATAACGATCCTGATGACTTTCAGAGACTTATGGCTTTGAGAAGCTCTCTGTAAACAAAAGAAAAACAAAGCCAGTCCAGAATGGCCTAAGCCGGATGAAATAAAACAAAGACATCATCAACAGAAGAGTACTTTAAAAAATCATTTTGAATAGACTGGAGTGCTAGCCCAGATTTATGGTGATTGTGCCCCTTGAAGCACTTACCAAGTTTATAAGCAGTTTGTGTGTGGTTTTTGAATACTCAGCACAAAATGACATTGAGAGGGGTATTTTCACATGCTCTGCTTCTCCTGTTAATTCATGCTCCCTAGGGCTTCTCATAGAATAATTTCAGATACTCTTAGCTAATATGTTCATCTGCATAACATTATCTTTAGGATTTCTCCCTCCTAAGTGTGTGATCAGCATGAGTTTTTGGGAAGGTCACTATCTGAACTGGGATCCCAGCGAAGGGAGCAGGCATTCATGTGTACATCTTGAAGAGCTCACTGCAGTGCTGTGATATTTTAGAATTGCCTAAGGTGCACTTCGTGCCAAGAGACAATTTGAATGCCTGAAGGAAGAAAGGGCAAATCAAAGGGTCCAACTGCTGCATTCAATGCATAGGTCAAGCTGTAACAAAAGGTTACCTAAAGTACATCTATTTGATTTGGAAAACTTTGACTCTTGTCTCTGAATGCAGAAGTGTTTCTCCCACCAGATGTATTACACTGATTGTCTTCCTTTTAAAAACAAGACCTGCCTTGATTTATCAAAATCCAAGCCTGAGCTGAACTCTTGCTGTGATGGCTGAGAGAAATCAACCAACTAATGATGCTGAGCTGAGCAGCATTTGGAGATGAGATGACTCAGAGCCATTAAGGTGGACAGTAGCTAAACTGTCTGGTTCTGCAGGCTTACCATCCAGGGATGCCTCAGGAGCTTTCTGACAAATACTTTTCTTCCTAAAATGCTAGTTTATCAAGAATCAGCTGGACCAGGTGTGGAAGTCAGCACTACACCAGCTTTGCAGGTACCAAAAGTGCTGCAGAACTCACCTGCAAAAGGACTGAGGTATAATTCAAATCAAATCACTGTGAAGGACTTCAGCTTTTTTCTGCCAGGCTGTCGGTAGGGGCTCTCACATGTACACACATGTTGTCATAGTTTTGGCTCAATTTGCTTTAATTTAGTTATTCAAAATAGAAAGACTGGGTCAGAAATTGATGGAAAAAATAACAGTTGGAATATATAAGTTGGATGACCCAGGGACGAGTCCAAGGCCTGACTCAGGCACAAAACAGAGCCTGAGTTTGTGTTTTCCCTGTCCTTTGTGAGCACACAGAACACTGATCAGGTGGAGCTCTCTGCCCATTGGTGTTTTCCTTCTCTTGGCCCCTAGCCCTGGTTTTTACAGCTTGTTTTTTTACAGAGTAGGCTCTTGGAGGCAATGGCTTTGCTCTACTCACTTTGTAGGGTGCCAGGTACACTGAGACCCTGACCCTGAGCAGGACCTCTGGCTGGCAATGAAATTCACTGGCAAAATGTGTCATTGCCCTCTGGAGCCACTTGCCAGCAAACAGCCCCAGTCCTCAGGGCCTTGAGCCTGTCCTTTCAGTGCCACCGATTTGATGGCATCTCAGGAAGGGCTTGAGTGGGCACCCAAACATCCCCTGGGGAGCTGACACAGCGAGGGGCTGACAGAGCCCTGTGTGGAACAGCTGGGCAGGTTTCAGTGCTCACAGGACGTGTGCTCCACACAGGAACCCCCGTGGTGGTCACTGCACAGCTGAGGCAAGGGGAAGGTTTTCTGCCCAAATGAACTCCAGAGAATATCAGCCTTAAGGGCAGGGTTAACATACTGAAACCCATGTCAGATAGTGCAGCCAAGGGAAATTGTTCTCTTGTTCACTCCAAGACAAATCTGTTGATTTTAGGGAAGAAGAGCAGGTTTTATCAGACTTTTCACCTCTCTGACATATATTTCACATTTTGAGCCATTCTGCTGCTTTCTGCTCTCCAGGAATCTGAGGCTTTTTTCCTAGTACGGGATTATGAAGTCCAGGGATTCATGGAATTGTAGATAAGAGGTAGCAATTCTGGAGCCAGCCCAATGCTTGATGTGCTCTTTGGGTTTGAAACAGATGGAAACTTCCTAACCATGCCTGTTATAGTCTCTGCATAGTCATTTCTCATGACATGCACTTCTCAAGATATTTAACGCTCTTAAAGTCACAGCCCCACAGTTCATGTGATTTCTGTCATTTGACTGCCATAAAAATAAGTTTTCTGGGCACTAGTTTGCAGAGAAAAGTGTAGGAATTAAATCTCCTCAATGGCTCAGGTAACAGCAGATTGAAGAAGAGGAAGAAACAAACACAAAGCATGCAAGCAAATCTGAGAGTTCCTGATTTCTAACCCATGTGATTAGTTTTGACAGGTGAAAATGGATTGTACTATAGGATGGGCTGTGAATTTGAGCCTTCCTTTTGAAAGGCAAGAGGCCAAAGAGGCAAATGAGAAGGCCATCAGCAAGTGTCTTTAAAATTACATTCCAGCAGAGAAATGGAAAACCGTAGTCCAAGAAAGCACCAGTTGTAAACAGCACAAGAGGGAGAATAATGAGGGACCAAAGGCTTCATAGTGAGGGAAAGGATTTGAGAAAGCTGAAAGAATAACAACATAAAAAAGAGGGCAAATTCTACCATGATAAAATGAGATCATTTGGAGTTAACAGCCTGACATTACTATATTATCAGTGAGGCTGTTGCAGCTCTATTGTGTAAGCTACGTGCCATATCATTTGGAATGTTGCTCTCTAATGGGAGTGTTTTGCCCATTTGGACAGGCACTCATAGAGGGCACAAGATTCTGAATGGCAATTTCTAGTCATAGGAGTGTAAATTGCATGCAACATTAATGTAACACCAACTACAACATCTCCTTTGCAATGTTGTTAGGGTGGGAAATGGATTGTAAAAGCAAGTCTGGAGGGAACAGCAGTGATGCTGTTTGAATGTGTAATTTTAGGGGGGAACAATGTTGTGCTAGACTAAGGTTATTGATTATAGCATTTTAAATGTGAAATTCTGTGGAAAGCTATTCTGAAGGGAGGTGGGCTACGGACATCCACAGCACTATGATATGTGAGATGAAACAAGAAAATTGTTTCAAGTCTGCAGGGAGGAGGAACAATGTCCCTTTACATGGAAAAGTAATTTCAGTGCAAGTCCACAGAGACCT
Source organism: Hypocryptadius cinnamomeus (assembly GCA_013400635.1). NCBI lineage: Eukaryota > Metazoa > Chordata > Aves > Passeriformes > Zosteropidae > Hypocryptadius > Hypocryptadius cinnamomeus. The sequence goes on along the minus strand of VYZP01070228.1, from coordinate 88,933 downwards.
GTAACAATGCTGTTTGGGTGTGAGATTCTATGGGAAATGAGTTTCAGTACCACTCTGTTAGGTCGAATAAGGTCATTAGATTATGATGAGAAAATTATTTGTTGAAGGCTCAAACAATAGCCACAGAACAGATCATCAGCATCCATTTGAGGCAGCAAAGATACCCAGCCTTTCCTGTTCCTTAAGAAATGGAGGCTCAGCTTCAGCTCCCAAAGGAAGTGAGCAGTTTTTCAGTTCTTGGTGATCTCACTGGGTCTCTGGGATGGCTGAGGGGCAGGTACAGCACTGCACATTGCCTTTTGCTTTTTCTCCCCTGGCCTGCCCACTCCCCAAGCTCTGCCACTGTGGTGAGGAGTGCAAGGACCAATCCCAAGGATTCTCACCTGTGCTCTTAGGCAGTGACTGATCTGTTTGGCTCTGCAAAGCTCAGCCTGAGACAGTCCCAAATGAGGGCACAGGAGCAGGCACCATGTCAGGGAAACCGTCTTCTCCTACTTCCTGCAGGTACAGTTGTAGCAGGTCCAAGGGGGCATGCTCAATCCAGATTTGTTTCAAAAACTCCTGCTCTTATTACACAAGCCTGTTACTCTCCCTGTGTCCAAACATAATCACAATTTAAGGAAATTTGAGCTCAAGCCATCCTGTCTGCCTATTATCTAGGGATTTCAACAGCTTATAATGTAGTTGGGTTTGCATTCAAATCTAAATTTCACAGTTCCAGCCAAACTATCTCAGCATAAGAGTGCACCAAAACAAGATTCCCATTTTAAGAAAAGAAGGACATTTTCCAGGCAAATGATTCACCTTGAGTCCCGTAAGCACAAATTCTTGGAATATAGCATTAAGTAATATCTTCAGCAGATGAGCTTATGATGACACAACTTGAACATGCTTCTGTGTTTCCTATGTATTATGTATATAGAAACAGCTTTTAATTGCCAAGGTACTCAGTGTCCAAGAAATACCATAGATAGGTGGGAAGAGGAGGTGTGAATGAGTTGCCTGATTCAGTTATATGTTTTGAGAATATGATAAGCCATACTTATATAATTTATAAGCAATAGTTTCCATGATACAACTGTAAGAAGCTGTTGGAAAATGTAGTAATTGTTGTACTAATATGAAGAAAATAGTTACTAATAGAACAATGATCTAAAGCATTACTGGCTTGCTAGTCAAAGTAGAACCTTTTCTGAAATTACAGCTCTGTGTGGTCCCACTGTATTCACCAAACCATGGTTGGTCTCTCTGATTGATGCAATCTTCTTCACGACAATTAATTTTTTCTCCAGTTCTTTCTCCTGTCATTCCAGAGAGAGACCTAAACTACTTCCCCTGTGTCATAAATTTCTGAAAACAATTAGCCATATTCTGGGCAAATTTGATGTCCCTCTTCTAAGTGTTCACAGCAAGGATAAGGAATTGCTGTGAGAGGGTCTGAAAGGGATATCTGAAAGGAAGAAATCAACATTTCTGAGCCAATTTGCCCCTCTCTTCAGGTCGGTGTCCCAACCTGTCTCCTGCATTTCTCTTGTGGCTCAGGAAGATGTGTGCAGCAAATATAAAGGGAGATTAACATCAGAGGGATGTTCAGATGCGAAAATCAGTTTGTTTCCATCTCTAGTTCCCAGGATATGCTGATATGAAATTTAAGGAAGGCTCTGGACACTGGTTTGTGGTTCTTTTTCTGTAATGAACTGCAGAAGCAGTAAATCATATCCAGAAGCATGTAGTCATGGCAAATGACTCAGTTCTTTCTACTAATAAAAGCAGAGGCTTCAGTTCCTGTCTTACAGGGTAGCTGATTGATTTATAATATAGCAGCTTCTCTTTCAGGTTTCCTAGTATTTGTGTTCAAATAGATTTGGAAATCAAACTGATGAAACCTAAAGATAGGGACCAGATTGTGATCTTAATTGCTTCTGAGAATGGATCTGTTCAGATTTTCTAGATTGTAAAGGAGGAAAAGGCAATTTATAAAATCTTGTAACAATCCAGTGGAATTTTTTATCGTTGTTTGAATTAATCATCTGCCTGTTATTAATCTTAATCCTTTGGAGAACATGGACAGCCTGTGTCACATTATCTTCAAGCAGAGCTCCCTGGGCTTTCAAACTTTCTCTTAAAAGGGCAAAGGAAATCTTATCTGTTGCATTTCCTCACAGCCATGCTGGCAAAGGATCTTGGGGATGGTCACAGCATGGTTGGAAGCAATATGAAAGCAGAACCCCTTACTATTGTAGATGTCTTGATTTTGGATTAATCTTCCCAAAATCTTGGAGCAGCCACAGCTTATTCTAGCTTTGATCAGCTTTGAGCTGATTTTTGCTTCTTCTGTATGGGAAAGCAGCAGCAAATCTGCTTTCCTTGGGGATGTATTTGGTGGATACTGTGTGTGAAAACCCTGGGAGACTTTCCTCTCATGTACTATGAGCTTCATTTACACAAAGAGTCATTCTACACAGAGAAACTCTAGAGACTTAATAAAATTATTTCCCAAATCCCTGCTGTAGATGGGTAGATCTCTGTTACATGGATGTACTTACACTCATTCAGCTTAACTGAGTAGCAGAACAACTGCAGTGGATAGAAATTTGTTGAAGAAACAAAGTTTCATTTAAAAAAAAATCTCTGTATTTTTAACAACAGTGTAGACTGCAATTCAGTTTCTCAGCCTGGCAAATTTTCACCAGAGATTTCTTTGTAATTAATGGAGTCACTGTGAATTTGCATTCAAAGAAGGGCAGAAACATAATATAGTTCCTTTGGAATTCCTGAATCTCTCTTGCTTGGTTTTCCAGTCTTTGCAGTGCACTAATTTAATCAATTATCTTAAATTGTTTATTGCTCTTGATTTTAATACCCAGCCCATCATGTTACAACACAGTATATTGGGAAACAGTTTATGCAACCTTCTATTACAGCTGAGAGAAGGAAACGAAGCATCAGATATTCTTGTTAGCCAGAGAAGAGGGAACAGAAGTAAATCAGCTTGGGCTGTAGCAAGGTAATTTAAGCAAAAGGTAAAATTTTATGTAGTGTACTTTAGCTGTGTATCATACTGCCCAGGACCAGTATGGAATCAGCCTATGAGGACATCAGAACTTGACCAGAGAGCTGCATCTCAGGGAGTAGTGGGAGATAGAGAAATCAGTTGTGCTTTGCTTGATGAAGTAGTTTGGACTAGATGACAAGCTAATATTTCAGTTCAATTTAAATGACCTTATGTCCATTCCTCTGTAAAAGGAAGTATCCTTGGGTTAAAAACCACAATGGTTGCACACACAGGAAATCAGGTGAACAGCAGAAATTACCAGATCCTCTCAGTGCTGGAAATATCCCATTTCTCTTTCCCCCAAAGTACACACATAAGAGCATCAGAGATATACACTTTGATGTCAACTCACACCTGTGCATTCTAAAGCACATACACAAATCCAGTATCTTTTGTGCTTCTGAAACACAGATTCCTTCTCAGTTCCCAGCGGTAGAACAAAGAATCTTGATGGATGTCAGGAACCCATCACAATGGACCCTGCAGATCAGAATTGTGCTGTTCACTGGATACCACACACAGGCCATCACACTGGGAGCACATGCAGCCATTTCTTTCCTTTAAAAAGCCAGCATTATTTTATTATTTCAGAGTCTTACATAACTGCGTGGTGAAAATGAGAACACAGATCTGGGCCACAAAACATTCCAACAATTCTCATTGCAAAAGAAACATAAACTCCAACATCCATCAAACAATTCTCCCTCCAAATGAATAGTGAACATACAAACCCACCATCTCAGCTTGAGTTCCTTTGCAAAAAAAAGCCCTCTGGAGTTATTAATAATAATAATAAAGTAATCCAGGCTCCCAACAGACAGCATTTGAACATCATGTCAAGTTCCTATAAAGTAGCGCAGCAACACCTCTTTTTACTAATTTCCCTGAATCCCCTGTGGCTTCCCACTGCCACAAATTAAGCTTGCATTCCTTTCTGTAAGCCTAGCAAAAATTGCAGACCCAGTGTCCCCTGTGCACAGCTCTTTGAGGTCGGATGCTTTGGGTTGTCTGGTTGTTACTCATGCCTCCCACTGTGAGGCCCAATATTTCCCTGCCCCATCATTTTCCTTTCACCCCCCAGCGTGTTACAAATCACTGCTCCTCCGCAGGGTGTCCTGGAGAACGACAATGCCGGGTCAGTGACAGCATCAGGCGTGTGTTGAGTGATCTCACAGGGAGGGAGCAGTGCTCTGCTGAAGGCACCAGTCTTCTGCCTTTCATTTTAATTGGATCTTCATTCTGATGCCTTGGCAAAGCCAGGGATGTGCCTAGTGCCGATGTGGCCGTGTCTGTCCAGTTTCTCTTTGTGTCTGTAGTTCTCCTTCCTCTTAATCTCAGTTTTATCTTCCCACGTTGTTTAGAACTTTATTTTGTTGTTGCTCTCTTCTCTGCGTATTCCTGATCAGCTTCTTCCCTTCCTTCCTTCAGTTAGAAGCACCACAGTGCTTGGCTTGGCTCAGCTCACAGAGCCCCACCACGTGCCTGTTCAACATGTCCAAGGCAAGTCTCTATTGCTGCTGAGCCAGACACAGAGAAAGCAGGGAAGCGTGGCTAAAATGTGGGGGTACACATCACTCCTCACCTCCAAGAGACACTAACTGCCATGTGGATCAGCAGCTCAGTCCTGGAAGCACACAGGTTCTTGGGTGGCTTTTGGGGACCATGAAGCAGCTTTGTGGCAGGAAGGTCATTCCTGTGATCGGATAAAGGTCAGTCAGCCTTTCAGTTGTCCTTATTAAGGACCTCACAATTTTCACTAGGCTACAGAGACAGCCACAGTACTGTTTGTACTCTTTATTTCAGTGACAGGAAGGGAACATTGGTGGTGTTGAGATTCACTTAAGAGAGCAGCACCCTTTGAGGTTAGGTCTAGGGGCACCCATTTTGTGTTTGTCAGCTGTAGTAGTCAGAGCCAGAGACTGGCAGAGTTTCCCATTGGGTTCTGCTCCCTTGTCCCTACCAATGTCTTCTGCAGAAGTTTCACCTTTTAATACTTCACTTTTTCCACACATAAAGATAAATAAAATTTTCCCTTCTTGTGAAGTATTGTCAAGGCATTGACACAATATTATAACAAAGTGTTATTGTCATTACTATTCATTCAGTGAGCACATTCAAGGGAAGTTTGTTTAAACTGTGCCACTTTTCCTAATTAAACAGTCAGCCATGAATGAAGCCACTCAGAGATAGATCTTTGTCCTGGTGCCACAGTCACCAAAGGTCGAAGCAGGGCTCCTTTTTCCCCATGCTGAACTACAGCACAGCAGTAAATATTCATAAAAAATTAGCATTCCACTCACAAGCAGGTGGCAAATGTATGTAAGAAAGCCAGTTTCCAAACAGCATGGTTTTCAAAAATCCTTGGTGACAGGAAAAATATTTAAAGTGGGAGGAAAAGTGATCAACACAAAATGTTAAAGGCATTAGCTCACGTAGAATTGGTGGTGACAGAGTTGTGGCTGACACTGCAGGCACAAAGTAAGTTTGCTCATATTTTCACATGAAAGAAACCTGCAAGTGAGAGGGAGAGTGTCCATACACGACTTCTCTTCCCTTATCTTCCCAACAAGTACATTTGTTTACCACTCCACATTTTTCCCCCAAGATCTGGTATGTCTGGGTGAGCCATGTGGAGCAGAGTTCTGGTGAACCACTGGTGAAATGGAGCCATGGGGGAGACAGAGGTGTGCAGAGAAGTTGGGCCAGACCTTCCAGAAGCTGTTAGGAAAGGAGATTGATACCTCTGCTTGCTGAGAGGATTGGCCCAGTGAGTGCTTTCTGTCCAGTGTGCCCACCAGTAACCCTTGGAAGGATATGCCCTGAGCCCAGGCTAGGATGGACAATGTATGAATGCAGCTGGGAGGACTTTGGTGGGGTGAAGTAATTCAGGCCTTTCTCCCAAGCAGCTGGAACTTGCAGTAGGGACTGCCATCAGGAGAAGCTCCTAGATAAAGCCTGGCCCTTTCTGGATGTCAGGTGGCAGCAGTAAACCTTTGCCTTCCCTCTGACCACCTCTGCTTATGGCCCACAGGCTCAACTGTGCTCCCAGCACACAAAAGTTCTGCTTTGTCAGCATCAGCTATCACTTCATCTCTTGCTCTGAACCTCCAGGGACTTCAACACAGTTATTCTACAAATGCACTCACAGCAAAAGGAGTCTGTATGCCTCCCCTTCCACCCCCTGTAGCCCTCTTGACACAGGGCAGAACATATTCCATCCTGTAGCCCCAAAGCTGATTTGCCATGTGCAGCAGCTCCAGTTAGATCTCTTTCTTGGACAGGTTCCCTGGCATGACTTAGGTGCCCGGAATGTGTGTCGTAGGCTCAGCAGATCCCACCCAGGCAGTGATTTAATCTGACAGTTGTACTTATCCATGGTGACATCCCGGGCAGCAGCAGCACAGAATGTTCAGAGAATGTTCAGGCAGTGCAGGGAGGAGGAGGAGGGACGGGTGGGTGCCACCAGCACAGCCAGAGCCAGGCTGAGGGGAGCAGGAGCTGCCTTTGCATTCAGCCTGTAGCAGTCCAGCTGCTCCCAGAAGGAGCTTATTACAGATACCCACTCAGTAGGCTCCCTCAAGCAGAGTAAATTATGTATTTGCAGAAAAAAGGGAGGTAAAAAAAAGAAGTGTAAAGCAGTCAGCATGATGGAGCTGTCCCCTGGCTGCTCTTTTTGGGGAGCACAAGTGTGCAATTAGCCTGGAGAAACAGAATGATTTTCTTTGCCATGAGACACCCACTGAAAGTTGCTGGTGGGAGCCTGGGCCTGTAACTTGTTTTCCAATAAATGTGGGTCTGTGGCAGGCTCAGGTGACTGAGCTGGGGTGGGGCTGCCCTGGCTGGGCTGGCAGGCCTGGGGTCGTGTGCCCTTCAAAAGGCAAAAGGAGCATCTGCACACACATGCCTGAAAATGGGGCTTTTGTTGCAGGTCTGTGCAGCATCAGAATCTCCATATTTCTCCAGGTCCATGGTGCAGGCTTTTGGCATTAACAAGAGTTTGTGGTACTTACCAGATATAAATGTTCTTTACAATTCTTCAGGGCTCTCTCTGAGCTGTGCACTCATTTCTGGAAATACTGTAACCTGAAAAATTTAATGCAAAACAGTGCTTTAGACATGCTCTGGCACAGAAATAGGAATAGTGAGCTGAAACAAAATGTCCAGCTGTGTCTGCTGCCCACAGAAACAGATCTGCAGAAATTTCTGTATTCCATCTGTAGCCTAAGTTGTGAGGGGACAGGAGTGTTTTCTTCTCCATGCTAAAGCACTTGAGAAAAGATCTGGCTGTCAGAAATGCATTTTATGCTGCACTCTTGGTCTGAATATGTTATGTTAGAATTGGTTGGTATCCCAATAAATTGGAACAGTTCTGATTTTTACTGTTTTGACCCATGCTTGTGGTAAATCCTAAACATCTGGATTTGTTGTCTTCTGCATCTGACAGCCTACAAAGAGCACAACTTTGCTCCAGCAGTCTGTGAAGCTGGGACCTGGTCTCAACAACCTCAGTTTAATTTTCTTTTTTAAGTTCCTGCTGGGATTTTAAAAGGGTCTGTGCTCTGTGTAGGCCGACTTAAATGCCAAAAGGAAAAAAAAAAAGGAGAAGGAAAGAAAAAAAAGTTCTTGTAAAGACAGTGTCCTGAAGCTCCTTCCATTTGTACATTTGTCATTTGACAACCTTCTTCCCTTCTGCTTCTCTTACAGTAAAGTCCAAGTACATTTAGGCCTTTTTTTCTGTTATCTGTGCAACTGTGAAAGGAGATTGTCTGCAAAACAAACTTCTGAAGACACAGGCAAAGGTTGCTAGGCACATTCTTTGTTCCAGCAAAACATTTAGGATTTAATCAAGATGGAAGAGGATCCTGAAAGGGGATCTGTGCAGTGAAACAATCAAATGTTTGCTGTCTTCTTAGACATGGGGAGAGGAAGTGAAAATTTTCCTCTAAAAAAGAAATTATATACAAGACAGTCAAGAAACACTGCAGGTTGTGATAGTTTTGCAAAAACTATTATGTCTGCTCTTTTAAAATTGTTACAAATGTTCAGAGCTGCTGATCTTTGTGAGATATCACATTAAGTGTAGCTTGTTGTGGATGTGCCTCTCTTTCAGGTCAGAGACAAGGCCAGGTTTTGCTGAGGTTCTGATTTCTGGGAAGATGGAAACCTTCACTAACAATCCCCTCCCATTCCATTCCCTTCACCCCATCTTTGTCTGAGTGTCATGATGTTTGGGTGGCAGCCTCCTCCTCCTCCCAGCTATGAGGGGACTGTCCTGGGTGCTCCCTCCTTTCTTGAGAAGATCTCTCATGTGGTTGCTATTCAGATCCTCCCATGACTCACTTAGCAGTTGACATCAGTAAGTGGAAATATATCATCCCAGGCTGAGGATCAAACTTGGCATGAAAGGCAAGGGGTAGGTGACAGGGAGGGCTTTGGGCACAGCGTGTGCATTCTCAGACAAGAAGGACACTTCTGACCAAAAACTGCTCCTCCAAACCCCATCACCTTGCCAGAAAAGTAGCTCCTGCCTGTGAACTCTTGAATTGAGAAATTAAGTAATTCCAACTGTGAAAAATAACTTGTTTCTCAATAAGATGTTTGGGAATGAGCTTAATTCATTCAACTCCCAGCACTCACTGCATCACACATGGGGCTCCAGACAATTGTGAGGTTTGCATTTACATTTTGAAAATAATAAAGAGTTTTTACTTATTTTTATTTGTTATCTGGTGTTCTACCCTCCAGAGTCCATAACTTGAAGCTGCACTTTGAGATAAGGAGAGGTAAAATATTTTCTTGCTGTTTTACCCAAGCAGAATATCTGGGTTTATCACATGAATTTAGAAGCTGGGGATTAGGAAAACTATCAAATATTAAGGAGGACATAGATAAAAGCCTGACATTTGGCAAGATTCTATTCTGCAGCTGTAACTCTCACTTTCAGAAGTGGGAAAGATCAAGGAGATTATAGAAATTGTCTCACAGGGGCAGTTTCCTAAGTTTGTGTGCTCTGGAACTGTTTGAAAGACTTGTATAAAATTTTTCAGCTCACAAAATGAGAGGTTGCTTTTCCCAAATCATTCTGAATTCATAGAAATGGCATCTCTTTGCTAAGAACAATAAGAAGTTTGATAGAATACTTTTGGCTCAATAACAGGCTGATTTGGCAATGAAAGTAGGTCAGTTCTAGACTTCTTTTTCTATCCTTTCTTTTCTGGGTGTTAGAAAGAAAATATATTATTGTTATTAAAAATATAACATTGTGAAACCTTGCTCTGGCATAGGTTGGTTACTCTTGATGTTTATTAAACGAATGATCCAATTTCAGCTTCCAGCATTCATTATAAAACTGCCAGTTTAAACTTTTCTGCCAATAGAGCAGTTAAAAATTGCATTTTATATCAGTGAAAACTACTATTCCTAGTCCATAGCAAAGATGCCATTTCTGATATTAAGGTGGTAATGCCTTATAAGGAATGGTTAGATAGATACCCTTGGAATTTTCCAAAAAGGACTTGTTACTATGGGGAAAAAAAATCAAACAGATGGTTAAGATGAGCTAAAATCCCATTGTAGAAGACTGAAAGATTTTTCTTATTTGCGTGTTAGCCAGCCAAGTACAGGCGGTTGGAGACTGGGCTGTGTCATGACTTGTTGATACGTGAGAATTCCAAACTGCCTTCTCCCCAGTAATATTTTTCATGTGAGAGGACTACATGTGCCTTTATGGAGTAGAGTGAATGCACAATAAGAAAATGCACACAGGATCTGTGTTAGACGGCTGGGGACATATAAGATGTTCAGAACAAAGGCTGGCCCCTGAGGAGTTATCAGAAAAGGAGCTGAATTGTTTATGGTGCACTGGTGTTGTCCTCTGGATGTCACCAAATGAGACCATCCTGCTTGTGATTTGTAATGGCAGAGTGTGCTTTCCTCTCTCTTCCTGCAGCACCTGGTATCTGGGAATTTTTTCAGTTGGAATTTTTTGTGTTGGAAGTCTGGTGCCAGTCCTTGAGCTAAGCTTGGGACATCAGTCTAAGCATGTTTTGGGGACATCAGTTCCCACGTGCCAGCAAACCCCATCTCAGGCTGCAGATTTCACACGTGTTGCTACTTGTGTGACTCCCAAATGTTTTGAAATCCTGAGTGTCCACATGAGCATTCCTGCTTGTCTGTGAGTGGGACCTGTGCCTGTGGGCTTGGCTGGAGATCTGGAGTAAAGGACACGTTGCCCTTTCAGCTCCACTCCTTATTGCCACTTTGAACTAGGGAGGCATGTGTGGAGCCAGCAGCTGTTCAGACAGTAAAATATATCCCTTTATTCGTTATAAGAAGAGACTTTCTGGGCCAGATTAGAAACCTGGTTGCTCTGTATCCTGTCTTTAGGATACGGAGCAGCTGCTGGTGGCAATAGAAGATCAGGTGAAGCACAGAGTGATCCTTTGACTGGTATGGCCTCCAGCCTTCCAGCAGTCTGAGATTAGAGATCTCTTGAGTCAGAAGTCAGGAAGTGTTGGCCTTTCTTAACTTAGGGGTTTCAGGGAGGCAATATCCTCTTACTGTGGTGGTAATTTTTTTCTGGATAGGTTGCAAAATCTTTGAATATGCCAATGTGTAAGTAGGGAGGAAACACATACCAGAGTGATGAGCATACCAAACTGCACCTTTGGCATAGCACTGCAGGGAAATTGTAGAAAGGGTTTGCTTTGCCCCAGATGGAAAATCCTGGTTGACATCTCTGACCATGCGGCTCCAAACTGATCCACAGGAGGAATTGGAGGGATAGTGCACTTGGTCAACACACGGTTTGTTTGCACCTGGTGCATGGTCCTGGTGGGAACCATCACAGTGACAATGCCAGCATCGATAGGACTGTGCAGGGAGGGCATGCCCAGAGCCCAGGATCTGGCCCTCAGAACCCAAAGGCTTAGAGGTTAAAGCAGCAAATGATAAAGCAGATCTCCAGATAAAGCGCTGTGCGTCACCTTCCCTTCTGCCCAGCTGCTGAGCTCACAGCTGCCCTCGTGCCAGCTGCTCCAGGGCACTTAGGGCAGAGCTGCTGCCAGCAGCACACACAGTTCTGTGCCTTTAAGAGGTCTGGTTTATCCAGGCTGGGACTGGGTGAAACTGTGTGGGCTGACAAAGAGCGCTTCTCCCTTCCCCCATGCCTGCTCTGCCAGGAAATGAGTTTGTGAGACGCTGGCTCCTGCCTCCAATCTGCTGCCATGTGGGAGCCTGGCACTCAGCCACCAGCACACACACACGTGTGCACACAGAAGGCACAAGTACCAGGGCACAGCTACTCGGGCAACTGTGACCCCACAGGGACCAGGGCAAGCAAAGGGGGCACTGCTGCCACAACAGGGCACGGAGCATCCTGGCTGTGCTGAGTGTGGGGTGGGGAGCTCCAGTCAGTGAGAGGCTGCTTGTGTTGTGGGTTTGGGTCTCCCCTGGATAGGTCTCAGCCTGCAGAAATTCCTTGGGCAGATCATCAGGGAATATTTTTCTTACCCCGAGAGCAACTGGGGATCTTAGACCACCTGGAGGCATAAGCAGCAGGGTTAAAGGAGGCTTCCCAGCTGGGAAGGCAGGACAGGGGAAGTGACCCCAGCAGCCCTGAGCACTGACATCTGTCAGCACAAGGACCACTGGAACTCAGCACAGAGCTGCCTGCACCCTTACTCAGCATGGCTGGGACTGAGAGGGCAAGAGTTTCTTCACTTTCAGAGGGAGGGAAATGGCACCATGCTCTGTTCCTCACATCTTACCACCTGGTGACCACTTGCAGTGCCTTAGGACTTGGGGTTAGGGAGGATCTAAAACTCCTGAGAGTCAAGAGATGTGGATTGTGTACGCTGCTTGTTCAAGGTCTGTGTTGGCAACACAGCAAGCCAAAGCACTTCCAGTTCCTGTATAAAATACAGCATGTTTCCCTGAAACTGAATTAGTGCAAAGCAGATGGAGTCAAATATCTGAGCCCTTCCTCTATATTTCCGTAGTTTTTCTTGAGAATGAAAAGTGATCAGTTTTCATCTGGAGTTTTGCTGGCACTATTGGAAAAGGCTATAGGCCAAGGGCTAGTTTGATTCAGAGACAGGTACTCCCCCATCAGCACACTGTCTAAGCAATGGCACACAAGTTTGGAAATGTGTACCTCCAGGTTTACATTTCAAGACAGATGATTTAAGATTATGTAAAATCAGCTACTACAGAATGAGTTAATACTGAGAGATGTGGAGGGGGAGGCTTTGGGGAAAGTCAAGGTATCAGGTTTTCCTCTAAGGGGCTCTCAAATGATTCTCAGCCCTGCCAGAAGTCAAACATCTCCTCCCAGCGAAGCCAAGGATGTCTGTCTTTTTGACTCAACTGCCAGAGTCACATTGCAGAATTTGATCCTTCTGCAGCGTCCCTTCTCCCTTCTTCTGATCAGCCTCTGCCCACTACTCTGGTGAAGCCTGAAGCACTCCAAGACGGTGAAAAAGTGCAAGTGATCCCCTGCAGCCCGAGGGCAGCGAGTGCAGCAGCCCCGGCTGCACATCCGATAGCGTTTCAGGCTCCGTGCTGTCCCCTGCTGTAATGCTAGATGGGCTGAACAGATGGGGAGGTCCTGTGGCAGGGCTCAGGCTGACAGCTGCTCTGCAATTATAAGTCTGGAATGCGATTTGAGGGGTGTAAGATACTTATTGCTGGGGCCTTAGTGCAGGAACACGTATCAAGTAGGTCAGGCTCTGCACCAGGGGAAGAGTGTGGGGAGGAGCTCAGCTGTGACCAGCAGTGCTGCTCCTTCTTCAGTAGGTTCATGTTTTGATATAATTTTGATCACTGAGATTTTACCTCCCCATTTTTTGACCATTTATTTGGCTGTTTTATTCTTTTAATGTATTATGAATTTTATTTATTTAATTTACTTAAGAAGACTAAATGCTTGTGGAATGGGACTGTGAATGTCTTACTGATTTTACAGCTTTTGGCAATTAGGCTCTATTGGGAGTGTAAGAGAGCTTACCCACCTGGTCCCTCTCTGAGGAAAGGGAGTGTTTATACCCTGGTTTCTTATGTGAGAAAACTTTGGCCTCACTGGAAATTCACCTGGAATTCAGCATCCTCCTCCTCCTGCCTTTAAGCACCCAAGTTAGACTGACTTTAATTCACCTAAATCTGATTTTTCACTACAACAGACTCTCCTTGAAGAGATTAATGGCATGTTGGGATAATGTCTGACTTGGCTCTACCCTTGCCTGCCCAGTCTCAGCCAGCTGAGAGGTCTCTGCATGGATCCCCATCACGTGGTGGAGGTGCAGGGCAGAGCTGTGCTGCAAGAAGCTGCAGTTTGCACCTTGGGGACCATGGAATGAGGACAGGATGAGTTTTGACCGTGGGGAAAAAAAGAACTTTGAGCTCACAAGGCCAAAAACCCGTGCAAAATGGGCAAATTACCAACTCAAGCAAGTGAAAGCCATGCTAGAGAACATGATAGCCAAACAATTTTTTTTCTATTTTCATGCAGCAGCTGAGATAATTTACTGCTGCTGCTGCTGCTCCCTTTGTATGGCTCTCCAGTTTTGGCACAATCATGTAATTAGCCCCTGGTTTGTCTGTGGATGTTTTTGTTTTGTTGATCTGCCTCATTACTGAGGAGAGGCAATCAGGGACTTACATACCCCAATGAGGGGTGCACCTTTGACTTTTATGGGTAAAGATCATTTATGCAAACCCAACTGTATATGTATATATGTATATGCGTGTGTGTATATATATATATTTAGCTGGCACAGAATGTTCACCTTCCATCCTTTTGTGTTCTGAATGTTACCATAACTGACCTGTGTCCCTGGGAACAGAGTTAGATAGTCAGAAAAACAGCAGTAAGGAATGCCTGAAAAAATCAGGGCAAAGTCAGCAAAAACAAGCAGTGTTGGCAGTCACTGGTATCAGGCCTTCTCACAGAGGGATCATCACTCAGTGTTCTGATATTTTCTGACCTTGAAAAGCTCCTTTTATGACTTCAGTCCAAAGAATGGATGTGGCTGCAGTGTTTCCCAGCATCCACAGGCAGCCATGAGGAGTGGGGCACGATGCCCAGCGAGGTGTCCTGGTGTAGGGCTGTGCTCAGACATGCCTGGGAGGAAAAAATAAGGAAATTCTGTAATTTGGGTGTAAAAAGTGCTGGTAAAACATAGCTCCAAAGAATGTTTGTTGCCATTCTTAGACACAGAACATTCACCATGTCTGAGCTACTGCCTATGGAGCACAGCAGAGCTACGTCTGTGAAAATCTGTGTGTGGAGCAGAAGCTCATTCTGTACACTTTTGTGACAATAATCCTCAAATATTCCTCTTCCAAGATCTCTGAGAAAATGGGCTTGTTTGGATCACCTGGAAGTGGAAATACTCATTTTTTGATGTTTTCATCAGACCTAGAAATAATCCTATTTTTACAGGAGCAAAGTCCTTTTTCAAGCATCTACATACAAAGTGTGTTTCCAATGTTAATATGACTGTCTAATTTCTGAGCTTTTAACAGCAAATTCAAATCTCGTTATTTTTTGCCTTTTCTTGTAAACATTTTGTCCTTTCTAATTATGGCAAACCTGTAGAGTGGCAAGACTTCCTGAGTCAGTGGAGAGTCTCCATTCTCTGAGTATAAATCTTCAAGGGAATTGTGTGGGAGATTAGTGGTGTCTAACTTAAAGGGAGAAGTCAATTTTTGCCCTTATCATACATGGATAGATATTGCTGTCTCATAGTAATGGCACTGTACTGTTAACTAACATCAAATACTTAAATCTTATATGTTGTGCCTTCAAAAATGTAATGAAGTGGACATAAAAATCACAAATTTGTTTATAAGAGCAAAATTTTTTATTGCTCTTATGACAATTCAATTTTATGTTGCTTTTTCTAGCTTTTTACTCAATCTTTTGGGTAGAACTAGAAAATTGCTTAAAAAAAAAAATTTGGATTCGTGTCTTCCCAAGCAACTGGAAATGCTCACAATTTAGAAACTTAATTTCTGTATTATCTCCAGTCATTTTTTCCTTGGTAGCTCTTTCCAGTAGCAGATGTGGAAAGTGCTCACCTTGGTCCCTCAGCCTGAACCTCATGTTCATGGGATTCCTTAAAAAGCTTGAAATCAGGTCAGGCTTTTGGTAAAATTATAGGACAAATACAAATTTCACCATGTGATGAGATACTGCATCAGGGCATTGACCTCTTATTTTGAGGTGGGCAAAAAAAAATAATGTTTGTTTCGCAAGAGACCCTGAGTGTTATGAAACGTATCCAAAGCCTGGCCTGGCTGACTGAGCACGTCCCTGGTGCAGCTCTGGGATGTTCAGCAGGGTCACTGTGCTTGGTCTGATCAGCCCTGCTTTCCAAAGCCAGTCTTTGCTCTTCAGTATGTGCAAGGATCAATCTTGCAGTGACCTCTGGAACATGTCTGTGGATCTCCAAACTGGGTGCTGAGTCCCACTCCCATCCAGTGTCACTGCCCTGTGCCCCTCGTCCCCAGAGCAGGACAAGTTTTTTGCAGCACAAATGCATAAACAGCTCTTAAAACTCGGCAGGATTTTTTGCCATAAGGAACAGCAGATGGTGCCAGACCTTGCTGCACACAGACTTCCCAGCTCCTGTTTTGATTTTCAGGAGTTCCACTTAAAAAATGTACATCAGTTTTGCCATGCTGGTAACACCTCCTTTGAGTACTGAATCTACATGATCCAAAGGGTTTACCTTGAGCAGTCAGGGACAGTGTAATGTGCATGACTGGCAGCTTGGAAAGGTTGAATATTAATTCATGAAGTTAAATAACTGTAGATTAAAGTGTTTGAAGTGCAGCATAGCAGCACAGAGTAACAGCATAGCCCCTGCTAGTGTGACAGACTGAGCTTTATGGGAGGGTATTTCTAGTGTCTTTGTGACCTGTATGAAGCAGCAGCTGCCTGCTCAGCTTTGGACACAGGACAGGATGGTTTGCTTTCCAGGATCATAGGAGACGTTTATCTCAAATTAGAATTTGTGCATTAGCCCAAGTGCAGGCTGACCAACCAACTTTTAAGCCTTTGAGATGCCCCATTTCTGTACTTTACCATACTCTTCCTCCCCGTGCCAGCCCCGAGTTCTCACTGCACAAAGGCTGTGTGTGACTGGAGGGGACACTGGCAGTGCCAGCCTCAGTTTTGCCCTCTGCTCTAGAGAGCTGAGGTGCTGCAGGAAAGGAGGCAGCTCTGAGGTGGTTACTATTCCTAGAAGAGCTTTCCCTGTTTCATGTCTTGCCTCCCACATTTCTTCCATTTCCCTAGTAAGCAGCAGGTCAGGTCCTCACAGTGTTGTGGCAGACACTGAAGGAATTGTTTATGTGGGTTCCCATTCCACCAGGATTCCCTTCCCCTCCAGGAAGAGGCCACAGGGAGGCAACCTGAGGACTTGTTGTCAGCTCCCTCATCCCGTCCTGCAAACAGCAGCACAAGCTGGTTGTCCACAACCCTTCTGTAGATTCTTTGACTCCATTCTCCACCACCCCTTATTCTCACAGTAAAAGCATGAATATGGCCTTTGCACAGTGCGAGGGGGAGGCAGAACACTGCTTTGGGAACAATAAAGCCTTCCTCTGGTAATGGTCAGGAGTAGATCTGAAAATGTCAGGTCACCCCCAAGTTCTCAGATTTTCTTTTTATACCTTTATTGCAAGATATTCTTCATCCTTTTTCCCCCTGCAATGACCAAAGAATATTTTCCCCCTCTCAAGAGATCACCACCTTCTTATATCAAATTCAGAGGGACTAAATCTGCTCTGTATCCTCCCTTGACCATGGAAATCTGGGGTAGCTCCATCACTTTCAATGAATTTGCTCATGATTTGCATTGATGTAACAGAGGCAAATCTGGTCCAGAGATCTGAACTGCAGTTGCCATGGCAACAGGCAGCCGTTTGGGAAGCATAAGGCAGAAGGAATGTTCAGTGGTAAAGTGGGGACTCCTGCATCCAGTTTTCAGCCATGGGATGAGAATGTCAGCTATATTTGGAGTCCAAGTCCAGGGCTCTATTTCTGACACTACCAATGAACCCTTGGGAAAATTGCCTCCCACTGCCTTAGTACTGCTTCCAGTAAAATTGGGATAGTATTACATAGGAGTGTTTTGAAAATTGATTCAGTCTCCTAAAATGCTTTGTGAGAGATCCTCAGATGAAAAGCACAGTAGATCACAAACTATTAATAACATCACTTTATGAGTGCATTAAAAAAGAAAAGAAAATTAAAAAAGAAAAAGGGGCTGTATTGTAAATGAGTAGGTTCTTATACAACTGCAGGCATCTCCACGGGACCACTGGGAATGCAGAGCACTAAATCAGCAGCGGAGCAGAGCTTTTGTTCAGGTGTAGTGAGATATCTTGGGTTATTTCTGTCTGACCCAATGGAAGGTTCTCACACAGTTTAGTCCCAGCTCGGGTTCAGAAGCAGCCAGTAAGCAACCTGAGCTCAAAATGCTGCTCTTAAATTGGATGGAGCTGTGAGTATTACCTGGGTCCTCTGAATCCTCGCCTAACACCAGGAAGGAAGCAGTAGGTTTGCAGAAGTATTAACAGCTGATGACTTAAATTCATTATGAGAGGAGTATAAAAACCAATTCACTGAGGAAGGCCAGGCAGGTGTCAGTCATGCCCAACCTTGGTCTGGGTTGAAATAAAAAATGTCTCAGTCCAGGATCTTGATTTGCATACCCACAACAAGCAAATAGACTTTGTGAAAGGTGGCAAGGAAAAGGAAAAACCCTGACAAATCCACCTTGCCTTGCCCTGGACATGCAAAATTCTGTTTCCATGGCTATAGGAAAGCACAGCTGAGGGATTTCAGAGCATGTGCTTTTGCTGTGTTTTAGTTACAGCAGAGATTTCTGGTAACAAAGGAAATTAAGTATTTGCAAAAGAAAAAAAAGTATCAGTAGTTTCCAATGAATGGAAGCAGCTTTTGTAGATTACTAAGTTTTAATATCAGAGGGGACCATTCTGGCTGCCTGCAGAGCTCTCACCAGATAGCTTTGCTGCTACATTCTTCCACCAGTACTAGAAACACCTTTAAATATTTTGTGCCTTTGCTGAATTTAGCTGAGATCTCCTTACCTTAGTGTTGAAAGCTTCTTGCAAACTTGAAAACTTGGTCACTCACTGTTGTCACGATGGGCCATATTATGCTGACACTCCTCTGTGATAAAAGGAGAAGGAATATACGCTAGAATTAATTTTTAAAGACATCAGAAGGTTTATGATTTTTTTCCCATTTTGTTAGTGATTTTGATTTTTAAAAAACCTGCTTCAGTTCATTGTGAATGAAGAGACCCGTATCCTCCTGTTGTTTTCTTTTCACTAACTGGCTCCCCCCAGCCAAGAAAAAGGCAGGTAATGGAACACAATACTTCACTTTATTCACCACCATAGGTTTTCCCAAAAAACCCAGAAACCCCTCAATATCTATCTGATTAAAATACGACTAAACATTGGAATTTATTTAATTATTTATTTTAAAAAATCATTTGGAAGTGCTTACTGAAAACAAGCACGCTTAAAAAAAAAACCACAAGGCCACTTTTCAAACACATTTTTGACCAGCCACAGTTGGATGACAAGTGCTGGTGCCAGACCATTTGCTCTAGGGTTCCCATTGTTAACACTGCTGGAACTGTACTGGTAACAATGGAGGAAAATATGTAGTAAATTTTGTTAATGAGAAGGCGACATTCTCACACAGTCATTTTTTAACATTTAAAAGAACATTCAAAAGCACAATATGTAAAGCAAATTCCAAAAAGATTTATCCTGGGAGAGAAGGCTGAAGCAGAGAAGAAAGCCTTTTCATTCCACCAATATTAATTCAGAGAAATGTGTTTGGCACCAGGATTAAAAAGTTCTGATCACTGAAGGAGTGGAAGTTTTTTTTTTTCCCAGGAGAAAACATTCAGAGCAGCCAGGCTAATTAACTTTCCTGCTTTAAAGGATGTATATAGCACTTCTAAAAGCAAAAAGGATTCTTTTGTGGTCTCCCTATATTTTCAAGCTGTAAAGTGGGGTGAAATGCTCTCCTCCATCATCCTGGCCTGCACACACCTCTGGAGCACCCTGGACTGCAGAGGTGACCAGTCCCCCTGGGACTGAGAGTAAATAATATTCCTAGAGAGCCAGGAAGGTGAAGAGTTATTTGATGGGAGCATCTTGTCCTGCAGTATGGCAGCTAAATAAAGTAAGATTAATGGAGCTAAGTATGTGTGCCCTGACTGCACAAGGTGATTAAAGAGTGACTTAAAACAATCTACAAATGTTTGAAAGGTATCATAATCATTATCAGGAAGGGGAGGAGCTATGGATAAAAAGGAAAATAGAACTTGGGGCTTGATGCTGAGCAAAGGAAGACACACACTGGGCACTAACACCTTGTTTTCTGGACATAAGGGCAGTGTAATTAGGGAAAACCATAAATAGTTACTGTGGAATTTTGAGTGCCAGAGTCAGGCCAATCAGTTTTCCCTCTGACACAGAAAGAATGTGTCAAGAAGAATCTGCAGCTGATAAAAGCAGTACCATTGATGATCTTGAAAGCTTTTCCCCTCAGAAGCTCCAGCAGTTCGTTCAGACACAAACCTAAGGGAATGCATAAGGCCTAGAGATACATCCCAAGGAATACAGGGAAGTTTGCAGGGTCTGATGGACCAGCATTTGTGTGTCAAAGGCCACTCCACAGCATGGGACACACCCTGGGAATGGTGTAAAATGCAGAATGTGGAATCTTCAGGCTCGTTATCAGGGAGCTGAAGTGCACACTGGGCATCAATAAACCTGATCAGGCAGAGCAGTGCCTGGGGCTGAATGGCCAAAGCTCCTGGGAGCGTTCAAACATTTGCACAGAATCATCTCAAATTTCTTCCTACTATTTGCTTAACATCAGAAATACCATTGGTAGCATAGAATTCCGGAAAAAAATACTCCTGAAGTGTTGTATCAGTGTGGTAGGCTGTTTCCTGCCCTTGTCCTGGTTGTGTTATCCTAATAGGAAGATTAAGCAGAGACAGTGTGGTTCTCCCAAGCTGTTAAGTCCCATCATTTAATTCCACTTTCCAGTGGATTTGTAGATGAGGAACTGCTCCAGTAAGTCCTCTAATGCTTTCAGCTGGAATCTTTCTGCACATCAGCTACACCCACAAAGTCCAGGGTTCTGTTTTTCCTGGGCACAGCTCCTCACAGTTTGTTTGGGAAGATCCCTGTGGCAGTACTTGTGAGATGCAGACCAATGGTGCTCCAAGAAAAAATGAAAAATCCTTTCAGCATCAGATGCTCGGGTAATGCACAGATGTTTAAGCGTGGCTGCTTCAGCAAGTCATTTTATAGTGACAGGTGTCAATTATTTTTGGATTCTGGAAATGTTTCAGTACATTAGCTTTCAAATCCTGTCTTTGAATCCACAGGTGCAAAAGAGCCTATAGACATGAGAGCACCAGCAGGTGAGGCAAGGAAAGAGCATCTGCAGAGAGGCTGCCAGCACCCCCTGAGGTGTGCTGTTGGAGAGGTGCTCAGTGAAATTGGCATCCAAAAATCAGCAGAGCTTCCTGCAGTGTGTCCCTGCTGTGGGCTGTGATGGTGGCAGAGTGGTACCCACCATCTGAAGGAGGCGCTCCTGGGACTGGAATTATTTCCCCTCTGCCTGTAGAGTTCCCTTATGCCCAGAATAATTAGCAAGGCCAACAGCATTTAAAAGCAAGCACACATGACTGTGTCTCTGATAATGACACTGGAAAAGTAACAGAATCTAATTATAATTAGAAAACAGCCCCAGCAATGTTCCAGCATCACAACGACCATCCTGACTTTGCAACAACAAGTGTAAAAATACATCAGCATATTTATAGCTTGGCAACTCTGTCCACTTGCAGCCTGGTGACCAGCCCCCTCTTGCCCTGTTCTGTGTTCTCTTCTCTGCTTCACAAGCAGTAAATAACAGTGACTGGTGGGAATAATGTTTATATAGTGTCTACTGCCCAAATATCCTAATTTTATTTTTCATATTACTTGATCCACCTCTTATTCTAATTTTCCTGACCTGAGAGACTGTAAATTGATGTAGATTATTAACAATCCCTGAGTCTTATAGGACACAGCAGCAAGCCAGGCTGAGAGTGACAGCAGAAACTTGAAAGGTGCTTTGGACTAACACTTCCAGCTTTTTAAGATTCCCTTATTACTGCTCACTTAATTTAGTCAAGTAAAGGTAGTTACTACTTTATAAAGGTATTTTTCAGGATTAGTCTCTCTGAGATCAGCTTGGGCAAGACATGGTTTTGGGAAAGAGTTTGTGGTGAGAGTGGGATGTGAATTTGGTAGGTGAAAGTTCTGCCTGCAGGGTAGGAGGAGGGAGATGTTTTGCTGGAGTTTGTCTGAATGAGTTGCAACAGGACCAGATACTCCATCTCAGATAATTGTCCTTGACTTTGTCTCTTAGCCTGCCCTGCAGTGTTGCCATAAGCACCCACAGAGCTGCCACCCTCCCTTTTGGAGGTGTCTGCATTCTGCAGGGCAGAATTGATGATTTATAGAAACACAGATTTGCACGTAGCCAGTGCAGGCATCACTCCTGAGCAGAAGGCAGGAGTGGGGGCAATGCTTGCACTGCAGCTCAGGGGTCAGTTTATAGATATTGCCAGTGGAAGGCCCCAGAGCATCCCCTGGACCCAGAGGTCGTTTGTTCATTCCTTACCTCCAATTTTAGTTGTTCTCTGCTGTGCTCTAATGTTCCTTCCAGACACTCTTCAGTGGTCAAGGTCCCTCTGCACTTTTAGTTTCCTGACTGGTGAAATGTTTGGATTTCTCATTGTTTTCATTTCACTGCTTGTTGTAACAGATTAAACAAAATTCTAGCTAAAAAAGTAAATTACAAGCAACTTAAGACCTTCAACGCTTTCCCTCCTATAAAACTTTCTTTCCAACTGACAAATTGTCAACTAGTTGCATGGAAGTAAAGGGTCAGTTCTGTCACCCTTGACAGACTCCCCTGGAAGCATTGCTGGAGGTCTGATAACATTATTTTCCTCCAATTCCTGGAAAAACTTCCTCTAAAGTCAGTGGTCAAGTACTTATTGTGGGTTAGATCAGAAGTTGGCTCATGGAAAAGAATTATCCTGAACTTGTTAATGATGTAAATGATATACGAGTCTCATCTAGGAAATATTCCATATTTTAAGGTGTTTTTCCTGACCTAGTAAAGGTTTGTCTGTCTGTGAAGCAATTCCTGACTGTTCCCAACCAATTGTCTTCACAAACGCTGTCAGTTGGGAAAGACTGTACTCCTACTGTACCTAAACCAGGCTGGGGATGAGTTGGGTTGGTTCAGAGTCAGGCATTTTTATTCCAAAATAGAAGTGATCACAGAGGGAATTAATCAGGAATAACTGTTCTGCTTTTAATCCGTACTGCTTGAAACCAAATTAACCTCTCTGTGCACACAAGCCTGAAGGATTTAGCTGAAATTGCTGAAAAGCCTCCAGATTTGCATGATAATTTCAAAGGGGCTATTCCTCTGAGGGAATGACCTGTAGAATTGAGCTGCAAGTCTTCCTCCATCCCCAAATACCAGCTTTCCCTCTTGCACTTAATAGCTTTATATTTGTTTTTGATGCTAAAGGCCATCACAGAACAAGCGTGTCCCTAAAATTTATTTTCTGCCTCTGTAGCCTATGGGATGAGCTTGGAGTCAGAGGCAGTGCTGGTATGTGATGAAATAATTCTAATGCAGTGACAGCTTGGGACTGGACACAGCTCTGGCAGATGGGGATGGAGGAGCTTCCTGACCTTCCTGCCTCAGGAGCAGCTGGTGCCACGAGCCCTCCCACGTCAGCTGATGACATCCCAGCTGTGCTGCCCCAGCCAGCACAGGGCAGGACCCCTCCTGCCTCATTCAGCTGGGTTTCATTTCCCTGCTGCTTGAAATTCCAGGGTGAACAAAGGTGTGAAGTGTCTGCAGTGTTTGTGCTCACGCTGTATTTTGGCAGCAGGAGAGAATTTCTCCTCCTTCTTCTCCTGCCTCCTGCACCACCTTCAGTGGGAACCTGGTGGGTGAGTGGACACTGCCCTGCCCAGGGTCAGGCTGCCCTTCCCAGGTCACTTTGTGGAGCTGGCTTCAGACAAGAGGCACTGAGCTCTCATCCATCCATGCAGCAGAATGGGCTTGTGTTGCAGAACCACATAGAGAACACTTAATCAATATTGGCAGCAAGCAGCTTTTGAGCACTGGAAGCAGGAATATCTGAAACATCAATCAATATGGGAGAAGCCTGAAATCCTTAAGCACTCAATTCACAATCTTATACAAGTAGAGGCAAATCTGGGTAGGCTTAAAGAGTGATTTACTTTGCTTGGTTCAGTCCCACCCAACTTCCAGAATTATTTCTATTAGCCAAGAGTTGGCTTGGGAGCAGCCTTCAGACTCTGCTGCCTGCATGGCCCTGGGGTGAGCTGCTGAGAGCAGGAAGGAATATTGGTGTGAGGGAACACAAAAGCCAGAAACGCTTGCAATTTTACTGTGTTCTGTATTTTCCATGTAAGGCATTCCCCAGATTTTGAGGTTAGAGGTTATGAAAATCTCAATAATAAAAGTTCTTCATCTAAGCAATCAGGATCCGTGCCAAACAGGAACGATTCTGGGAAATAACCCTTTTATCTTTGGTACCTAACTGTATTAAAAAAATTTAAAAGCCTTTTATTATGATTAATTTCTTGTGCTCAGGAAGTTTATGCAGCTGTCCTTGATATGGAGTGCTTGTCCCTTGGTTTGTCAGGTCCTGAAAAGTCCAGCAGTCAAAGAAAAATTGTTTTCAAGCACAGCTTTTTTTATTTCTCCTCTGAGTACCTTAACTCAGTGGCAGAATTAACTGAAGGAACTCACTGTGAGAAATACAGAAGCCTGTAAAGGGATTTAGAAGGATTTGGGAGATTTAAAGATTTTTCATCATCCTAATTTGTAATGATCGATTTATTTTTGTACATATTTTCCCATGTTAAGCTCATGAGGAATATGAAAATCCTATTAGGAGGCTGGAGTAGATATTTCTGTTCTTAGCTGATGCAACAGTGTACCTCCTGTTAGGGCTGGGCTGTGAAGGCCATCTCATTTCTCTTGCTTCATCCCTACCACTGGAGTCACTTGGCTGCCATTGCACTGATCATCACATCTGTATCTGTGTCTTATTAAGGAATCCAGCTTTGAAACTTGGGATGAAGCTGTTGTAGCTGGAGAGAAAGTGGTATAGATTGAAACTGTTCACCCAGAGACTGACCTCCTGTTGGTTCTCAAGCCATTGCTCTGTTCTCACATTGCAGAAGACATTCCTTTTTTTTTTTTTTAATCCCTCTCTATTTATTCTGTGAGAAATAATCCATTTTATTATCTTTTATTCATTATTTGCTACCTGCTATTACATTTATTACATCTATTATGTAATATTTACAGTCAGTTTTAATTAGTATACATGGCATTTGACTCAAGGGTTTAAGAAATTCTTCAAATTGACCACACACAGCAGGATATCTCCAAACCCAGGATATCTCCAAACCATCTTGATTTGAAATGGAAATTGCCAGTATTGGCTGTTTGCTTTCTGTGGGTAGAAGGCTATAGATGAGTCTGCCTCAGTTTTGTTTCCTTGTATGGGGAAGGTCCAGGAGAAACAGGATCCCAGGTGCAGATTTTGGAACTGCATCTCCTGAGGTTCTCCAGAGACAAACTCTGTTCTTTCTCACAGAAGAAAATATGGAAAACATATAATGAACCAAAACTTTGAAATACTAAAATTCTCACAGACTTGGCCTTGCTTTTACTTATCAAAAGACAGGTGGAGCAGTGTGGAGCTGAAGAGAACTCATGAGCAGGGCTGGAGCAGAGTCCAGGAATTAGTCACAGAAGTCATGGCCAGACTCAAAAGCAGCTGGTGAAGTAAGCATGAAACTTCATGATTAGAAACCAGAAGGAGGGGATGAGTGACTCTGGACAAGGCAGCTGCTGGTCTGAGGGACACAGGGAGAAATGAGATGTGCAATTAAGGTAACAAGGGAATCAGGTAATGTGCCATAGACTGCTTCTGTCTAAAAATCTCCCTCTGACTGAGCCATTGAAAGAACCTGTAAGGTAAAACATGGCTTATTTGTTTAAAACCACAGACTGGTGGTTTTGAGCAGAATGACCGTGCAACCTGCTTTTCAAAGGATCCCCAGTCACCAGCAAGTAGTGCCCTTCACATTCCAGGGATGTTCCTCTTCCAGCAGTCCAAGGTTCCACAAGCTTCCTAGTTTCAGCATCCAAAAATGGCACAGATTCTGTAACTTCAGGTCATGAAGATACTGTGTTGGCATATGAAGGTGACAACACTTCCATGTGAGAGGCTCACATGGGCTGGGTGCGGTGTTTCAAACCATTTAAATGGAAGGTGTGATACAAATTGTCATTTAGATCTTCCCAGAAGGTCCTTTAA
The DNA here is from genome assembly GCA_013400635.1 of Hypocryptadius cinnamomeus. Classification (NCBI taxonomy): domain Eukaryota; kingdom Metazoa; phylum Chordata; class Aves; order Passeriformes; family Zosteropidae; genus Hypocryptadius; species Hypocryptadius cinnamomeus. The sequence continues at coordinate 63,373 of VYZP01070228.1, read as the reverse complement.
GTGAGGAATGTGGTATTGGGGTGACACAAAGGCAAAAACTGTTTGAGGGAACCTGTTTATTTGAAAAACGTGCCTTGCCGCTCCAGTCTGAATTGTTTGTCTTCCTTGGAATGAAAGAATGTAGGACATGGGGGGGAGGCTTGCCAGAAGAGCCGTTTGGAATTGCAATGAAATGGCTGTGTTTGTGCTCAGAAGGGTCTCAGGCTTGTGTTCACATCTGCTTTAAGTTATCCCGATGTTGGGGTTTTTTTATTTTTTTTTAATTGAGTTTAACATACTGAGAAATGCACAAAGCTCTCCAGCCCCTAGGCGTAAGCGGAAAAAAACCTCAACAACATCCACTGACCCTGCCACCATGTGCTTCCCAAGAAACATTCCCAAACAAATGCTGCTGATGACAAACTGGCCCAGGAGCGAGGGCACGGCGGGGGCTCTGCTGCGCGCTCCAGAGCCGGCGCCTCGCACCGGCCAGGGTGGGGAGCACATAATGAGGGTGGGATTTGCTCACAGTGGGCATCAGCCACACTTGGCAGGTTTGGGGAGCACAGAGCAGGACAATTATCACGTTTTGCTGCGTGATGGATGCTCGGCTGAGCCAGCCAGCTGCTAACCAGGACCAGAGGGAGGTTCTTTGCAGGTCTTCCATCCCCACTTTTGAGCAAAGGTGGCTCTTAGCAACCTTTGAATTCCTCCTTTCTGTAGAGATTCTTCAGGTCTGTGTTATTTGTGGAATAAGTTGCCTACAGGCTCTCTGTGGCACCCAGGCAGCTGAGGACAGCTTCAAAACACCACGGCACAGCCGTGTCTTTTCCTCCCTGCCTTCTGCATGCCCTGCTCCGAAGGGGCAGGCAGGCAACCAGCCATCAGCCATTCAGGCAGCTCAGCTCTGGCCTAAAAATACCAGGGGTTTTCACAGAGGTGATTTCTACCCAGTTCAAAGAGGGAGAGCACAAAAGGGATTGGGCCCCATGGGTGTTGGCTGGCTCAGACAACAATTCAGTTGGCATGGGCTTGGTCTGCAGGCAGCAGCTTTATCATGTGAGCCTAAAAGATGGCAAGGGCAATCATGGTGCCTGGCTGTCCTGGAGGAAACTCAAGGTCTCCACCCTCTCCTTTTGTACCAGGGAACAGAGATTGAAGAGAGACCTGTGTGCCAGGCTGATGGATCAAGCACTCATCCCTGTGCATGCACTAACCCTGGAAGAAGTCAGGGCAAGGTGCAGGTCTGTTTTCATGTACAGGTGTGGTGTTTGCTCTCTCACTCACTGTAAGAGAGCCCCCACACGTGTGTGTCACAGAGCCCAGGGGGCTGGAAGAGGGACTGCAGCCTTGACTGAGAGGCAGATATAGTTCCTTCTCTTCCCAGCTTTGGGAAGGTGATCCAGAGCTGCTGTATTTTAAGGAAAACTGGTTCTGAGCTTGTTTTCCTTAAAGCACCAGGCTGTAACCTCCAGAAGGATTTCTCCAGGAGCTCAGATACCCATGCAGCAGAGAGCTGAAGGTGCCAGGTGGGCCATGGCACAGCACAGTGTGAGGCAGCCCTGCCAAGTCACCCCTGTGGGGACACAGGTGGTGCCCATGGGCACTCCTGGTGTGTGTGGGCACCAGGGGCAGCTCTGCTGCTGTATGCATGGCTGTGTCTGCTTGCAGGAATCATGGGCACTGCTTGAATGATGCCAGCCTGGGCACAGCTGTGTACCCAGACAGGAGAGGGCAGAGCTGTCAGTGCTCCCATGTAGGAGGACTCCTTGTGCTACACACACCTCCCAGTGGCTCTGTGCAGCCTCCTGAGTGTGTCCAACGTGCCCCTAAAGGTTCCTTCTGCCCAGTTTTGTACATTTTTGGACTCACTGCTCTGTTCTCAGGTACACTGAGTGTTTGCCAAGGAAAGGGACTGTCTAGACATGATGTCAAACCAACCAGCTTCAGATCTCACTCAGCCCTGGGGATAATCACAAACCCAGGAGAGGCCTTATCAATAAAACATTTTCCCTGCAGGAGGGTAAAGAAAATATGTAGTGGGTAATTCAGGTTTGTGGGAGATGGGGAGCTCTGTCTCTCTGTCCTGCTAGGCTGGCCCTAATTTTCTGTGTCAGGAAGGTGCCCAATGCTTGCTGTACCTTCTTTGCTGGATTATTTGTTGTTAATGATTGTTTGGTTTTAGATAGCAAATCTGAATCTGCCATGCTGTTTTGGTTTTGCTTGTGGGTGAGGTTTGCTTTTTTTCTGAAGAGGTTGCAATTCACCAGTAAGCTTTTTTGGCATCTGAGAGACAACTTCAGTTAAAACCAAAAAAGAAAAAAAAACAAAACAGCAAGCCCATTCAATCAGCAAATAAAGCAGGATGTTATGTAAGAGCAATAATATTGACACAGGGCTCTCAGGCCTCGGTGCATCTCCCCCTCCTTAGGTGATTAAAGGTTTCAGCACTCCCAGGGAGGGGGCTGGCATTGCATAATTTGCAATTGCTTCAAAGCATTTCCCCCTTTTTTTAAATCTAAGGGATCCAGTGGATTTATGACCAGCCTGGGCTTTTTAAGCAGATGGCTGGGGTTGTTATAATTTTTTTTTTGAATGATAATGATAACTCTGCAGGCTAAGAGTATTAATGCAAGAAATGGAAAGCACTAACACTTTTTTCCCCCCGTGGTGTTTTCCCACACTCAAACAGCAAAATACACAGCACCAAATCTTTGCCTGGCTTAAAGCAAAGTGTCTGCTCTGACAAGTGCTACAGAGCTGGTGTGATTTTCCATAGGGTGGTGTTAAAGGAAAAAAGTCTGAACACTTTTTAACCTTTTCTTCTTTATGGAGTCAGGACACAGTGAGTTTTATATATTTTTTTAGAATTTTTTTAAGTATATACTCATGACTTATGCTCTGCCCCTTTTTATATTTCACAAAAAAATGAGAATGTCCTGTAGACAGAGAAAACCATGACCCTCAAGAGAGAAAGTGACTTATATTCAGTTTATATTTTCTAACTGCAGTAATATCTCCCTTTTTTAAGCGTCTTTGCTGAGCTCAACAAAAATCTTTTCTTATTAAAGAGTACTTCAATCTGCTATTGTGGAAATAAAAGCAAGCTCTCACCATCTCTATTGCTGACTGTTTAAAACATTTAAAATCTGCCTTCCTTGCTATGGGAAAACTGAGCTCAAAATACTGACGTGGAAAAGAAGTGTTTCCAAAAGCACAAGAACTAATGGAGTCTGGTGTATTTTCACCTGTGTTCCAGTGTCTAATATGGTTTGAACCCTGCCACAGCTTCCCCTCAGAGAGAACTAAATGTCCCTACCACTCAGCATCTGTTTATTTGCAAAAACTGTATGAAATTCTCACATTTGAGACATTTGCAAGCCCTACTTCTTTAGAGTGGCTGCCTCAGGACCTGGAGTTCTCACTTTTTTATTTTCTCTCATTTTTGCCATTCAATCATCACATCTTTTTTCTGCTATCATGCAGGATCAAAAGTAAAAGAAAATTTGTATTTATCACTTTGGTCTGGTTGCTGGAGCTGTATGAAAACCAGATTTTAGAAACTTGTGAAAAAATTGTGGCAGCTGCCAACACTCTCTGACTTTTGAGGTCCCCAGCCAATTCACTATCTCAGAAAGAGCAGACCAGCCATGCCACTGTGCTTCTGGAGGGAGATAGAAGAGAGAATGATATTTTAAGGCAGGAATAAATGCTGCAGAAAAAAAAGATGAGGGAATGAGCTAGAGAAGCTAAACCACAGCCCAGTTTCAAAGTGTGTCTCCTCTCTGTTGGTTCTGTGTTCTCCAGTGCTGCTGGACTGCAGCAAGGCCTGTGTGCCCCAAGGGGACCTTCAAGGGGCAAAGGTTGCCAAGAGCTTTGTGAGCAGAGGTGGGAGAGGGCATCCAAGCTGGTTTTGAGCTTCTCTGCTGAAATTTAGAAAGTGAATTTGCTGGGAATTCTCTAACAAGACGTTTTCTTTTTTGGAAAGCAATGATTAACTGAAAACAAACAACCTCTGTTTCATCTAAATGAATAAATTCCCTCTGAAATACAGGCAAAATTCCCCTGGACCTGTGCCTTGTCACTACTATGACTGGCAGAAAGCCAGGCAGATCCTGAGGGTCTGCAGCTCCCAAGTACCTCTGCTGTGCTGAACTGGGGCTCCCAGAGCTTCCATGGTCCCACCTCCACATCCAAGAGCCCAAGGAGATTTGGGTGTCCCGCAGCTTACAGCATGGGTTAGGGTTCCAAACTACTTCCCTTCTGCAGGAGAGGCAGTTCATTGACACCAAATGCTGTGGTGCCCAAAAAATAACTTGCAGTGTTTCCAAAGTGTTGGGTCAGTGTGAAAAGCTTCTTGTATAATGGGTGTTGGGTTGCTCCTCATTCACACATTGTCCTCCAATAGAGAGAAATGGTCTGGTCAATTTGAGCCATCACACCTTGCTGGGAATTAAGTCTTTCCTCTGCAGGATGTTCTAGGAACACATCACATCTTCTTTGGGATGAGGAAGATTTGAAGAAGCCAGGCCTTCACTACTGAAGGATGTTGAGGGCAGGTGAACTCAGAGACAGAGCCCTGTGGTAGCAGGGCAGCAGTACTGACAGAATTGTTACCTGGGAAAAGCCTGGCAGAGGGCAAGAACACTCTTATGACAGGTTATCTCCTAGTCTCTGTCTTCCCTGAAGCTCTGGGGTGTAGCTTAGGAGCAATCAGTTCAATGGGTTCACTGCACAGTAAGCAAAATGTAGCAGGAAAGCAATGAAACTCCTACAGCAGAACCCAAAGGGGATACATTCCCTTGTTTTGGAGGAGATGAGCTGTTCAGCAGCTGCAGAGAGCCCCTTTTTATAAACTGCAGTTCAGGAAACATCTATTCTGACTGAAGGGATCTCTGCAGCACCATGAGCTTGGAAAAGGCTGTTGAAGGTGACGTTTGTCTGAAGATCTGATGTAGGTTTTTATCCATCAGAAAGCCAAAGCTATCCCCTTATATTTGTACTCTTCCCAGTGTTAATTTTCATCTGCTCTTACAAAGTTAAACCATAATTTACAAAATTTGTTCTTCATTGCTGTTAAAATGCTCAACATATTTAAAACACTTTAAATTCCCATGCTGAAAGGTATTGTGAAAGTAGTGTTCATATTTATTATGAGAATGAGGTTAGAAAGCAATCTTGCCTGTGGAGACATCTGGCAACAAACCCATCTGAAATGGGTGAAGGCCACTCAGTAGTAAGGCCTCTAAGTAGGGAAAGGGACAGGGTGTTCTCAAAGATCCTGGAGCTGGAATTAAAACATGGAAATTGACCTTGTGCAGATCTTATCTGTATGATCTGTATGATCTGTATGTCTCACTTCAGGACCCTTTCTGCACGTTACCACACATACAGCTGAAATGAAATAGTTATCTAATATAACACAACTTATAGAGCTAAAAATGAACTCCCTATGGACAGTCCAGAAGTGTTCCAGGGCAGCATTGTCAGCAGCCAGAACATTTCTTCCTGTTGGAATGGATAATCAGAATCAGTTTTTCCTGCTTGCTCTGGGAGTTACTCCACTCTCTCTCGACACAAATGTTGTCAGGTGACCAAAGCACATATGAGCAAAACAGATAGAAAAGGAAGTTTGTTGGAGATACAGAGTTTTTTTCCTACTTTTTCTTCTAAAAGCAGAGAAGAGGAAATACAAGAGAGTAGAAGGGGAGACAAGTCATATTTGCAGACACAGTAACAATGATCTGATGCAGAAAATGATGGAGGTACCCCAATTTTTTTTCTTTAAGGAGTCCAGGGATGACCCAAACTTGTAACAGGTACCTTTTAATGATACGGAATGTGGAAAAATTGCAGGGTGTTCAATGGGAAAGAAAACGCAAGCTGTTTAACTGATGTGTGCAGGGAACCAAAACATCTTCACCTTCTAAATCTGGGAGACCTGGCAGATGAAACTGCAAGTTTGTTAGAAGATATTTTACTCATTCATCAAGTTAAAGGTAGTGCTGTATGGTTAGAGAATAGAAAATGTACTTAAGATGGAGGGAGGAAGCCACCTGGAAAATTGTAAACTGATCATTCTGACTGCTGTAGCATACAGAGCTATCAGAACAATTATTGAAAGAAACAGTAATTAAATACAAGGAAGAAATGGAAAAATGAGATAAACAACAAGTGTTGATAAAGGATAAACCATGTCTGACTAACTTCATGGTTTTCTTTGATAAGATAACTGAACTCCAGCATCCTTTCCTCTTCCAAAGTGGAAGGCTTGCATTGGCTCTGCTGGCTGTGCTGACTGCACAGTCAAAGGAGATGTGATGGATTACGTCTGTCTAAACATCAGTGAAATAATCAAGGTATAAGGTCATGATGGGGAATTTTTAACAGAGCTTAAGAAGTTTGGGATTATGACAAAAGTGAAAAAAAAATTGCAAAGGAGCAGGCTAGAGGGGAGGTGAGAGATAATAATTTTAAAAATACTGAAGGGAAGTTGTCAGTTGCCTAAGAAGATGAGGCTGAGATGGGATACAGGGCACAGAGAACCAGGGTGTTAAAACCTATTTAAGTTGAAGTCAACTTCAGCACAGAAATGGAAGGGCATGAACTGATCAGTGGTATTGTTATATCCTACTGAAAATCTGTTTAGGCCAGGAATTAGAGAAGTTTTCAGGCTTCTGACAGAAAAGCCCAGTCCTGGAGTAACTGTTCAGGAGTAAACCGTCTGTTTCTGGCACATTCGATCATTTGATGGAAGGATTCTCTGTGATAAATGAGGAATGTTCCTGCACAGTTGTCCAGATTGTCTGTCCTTGCCTTGCCTTCCCTCCTAGGGAGGCTGAAATCCCGAGGAACTTTAGGTCACAGTAGGTCTGGAAACATTCTTTAATTTACGGGGGTGTGTTGGTTCTCTCCTGACGCTGCAGATATGAGTCACATGCGCTGTGTCTGTGAGGAGTGACAATCTGGTAAACAGAGCCCTGGGACACAGGGAATTTGGGTTTCATTCCTGTCCTATTTCAACTTGTTTGCATGCTCTCAAATAACCCAGTCAGGATCTAAGCAGTTGAGTAAGAATTTCAGTGAACTGAAGGCTCACTTCTGAACCCACTGCCCTCAGTGAGGGGTCACCTAACATAAGGAAGCAGTTAAACCTCCCTTTCTTGTTTGATCTGAAGATACCTGAGATACCCTAAGCTCATTCTAAATATGCTCCCATCAGAACATCTCAGTGCTCATTTTCCATCTGTGCCCAGTCACAAATTAAGTGTTTGTCAATGTCCTCCACCAGCTCTCCCAGGAGAGTTTCAGCTAACACGCTGTTGGGAAAGTTTCTCTTTTGCAAGCTGGAGGGAAGGAGAGAAGAGCCCTCAGCATTGCACACCACACAGGGATGGCACTCCCTGCTTTGAAACCCTGGGACATCTTCCTTGCAGGAACTGAAAGAATAGCACTGCAGCCTGATTTGGAAGGGTTCTGGCACCTTGGGGCTCTGCCCAGCTGTGAAGACACTCACCTGGGATGGGGTCTCAGCAAAGGATAAATTCATTTTCCAGGGAAGATTTACACATCTCATTTCATTCTAGTATAGCATAAAAACTGATGCTGAAATCTCACTTTTAAGATTTTTAAGATTTTTTTTGGATTTCCACCAACTTCACCTGAGGTCCCTCAGGAGCTCCTCCCTACTAAGAGTGAAGAGCATGTCGGAGGGCTGTCCTCTGAGCCAGTGAGGAGAACAGGGGAAGCAGCTTGCTTTGGTCTCCACCTGAGGGGTCAGGGAGGCTGAAGGAAGCAGCTGTTTTAGCTGTGGCTTTTCATTTTTCTCCCCACGTTTGAAAGAGTGAGTCTGTGATTTCCTTTGAGTCCAGCCAAATGCTGGCTTTGAGTGACAAACCCTGCAAAGAACAGCAAGGTCAGGGAATGTTTGTGCAGTTGTCAGCCTTAACCCAGAGCAAAATCAGTGAAGCAGCTGCAACCTCTTGGCCCTGGGGCTACCCGAACTCCAGCATCCTTTCCTCTTCCAAAGTGGAAGGCTTGCATTGGCTCTGCTGGCTGTGCTGACTGCACAGCCTGTCTGATTTGCCTTGGCATTTCGGGAATCCTGCCATGGCACAGCACATATGGTCCCTGCAAGGCTCCACGGGCAGTGCAGCTCCTCATCTCCCTGTCCTCAGAATGGATATTCTGTCAGTGCCCACAGCTGCTTCTTCCACTTGTCCCTTGATCAGTGTCATCATGATGGCCCTGGTTACCATTGTGGTTGGTCACCAAATAGTTTGCTGTCCCCCTTTAGAGGCTTCTAGTCTCCTGCAGGAGAAGCCAGTGGTTTGGGATTATGAGCTGAGGTCTAGTTTTCTTTGTGAAACCTTGCACGATGTAAACACTTAGCTTTTAGATCACAAATTGTGATGTGATGTGCACAGCAGCTGGCAAAGGCTGCCAGCAGCCCTGTGATGTATGAACCTGCTTCTGTGGCTGGAGGACAGCACAGCAAGAGCGGAATTCAGCTCAGGTGCTCAGCCAAGTGCAATATACAATGTTTACATGGGCGCATTCTAAGCTGGGAGGAAATACCAGGCTTTGTGATGATCTGCTTCTCTAATGATTAGGTTTGAATTATGCTTCTCTAATCATTAGGCTACTCTACAAGCCCGAAATGCACAGGGAATTTCAAAGCAGGTCCTGGAAATAAACCGAGGAATGTCCGCTAGATCTTGATTATTAACTGACTTAAGCCTTAGTCATTTAAAGTCACTGATTACTCCTGATTGACTGTAAGCTTGCCTAAGGTGTGGTTCAGGACCCCAAGAAAGGCCAGGTAAAAGTAACAAAAGCAAATACTTTTTAGTATAAATGCTAAACACTGTGGCAAGGCCATCAGTGAAGTCCATGCACGCACTTCAGAGGGAAAATTCAGAGAAAATAACATTATGCAACATAAGTCTGTCCTCTTAGAGTCAGGAATATGCATGAATTCTCTGGGTCAGGATTAAGGAAGGCTGCCTGAAACCTCATAAAAAACTCTGCAAAACATCTTTCTTTACAGATATTTTGTCGTGGATTCTATTGTTTCTCCTTTCTTTCTGTTTTTTGTTTCCCTTTTCTTATTGGTTTATATCTATCAAGATAAAATCACCAGCAAGTGCAGTCTTGGTTCCATCCATCTAGTCTTCGCTGTTCATTACTCCTGGTGAAACCCCAGATAGGTAGCTGTAACCAGAGCAGAAGAACCAGGCAGCTGTTGCACCCTTTAACCAGTTGTTTGCTAATGATGACAACATTTTCAGAGAGGATCAGGATTCTGGGTGCTCTGACACCAATGAAAGTTCTTGCATAGCTGCATGATGATGCCAGAAATTGAGGTCCTTTCCAGGGGCTTCACTGGGGCACCAGAGATTAGAAAATTATTCTGAAAGGCTTTACCCAGGAAGACTTGCAATAATTAATTTGCTTTTCACTGCTGAGACCACAACATGAATGCTTTTACCTGTTATCTATGGGAGACAAGGAGAAATTGAGAGAAAATACATTTCTCCAGTTCGTGAATAATCAAATGAATCTGCTTCTGAGTTTATTTAAGAGTTTGATTATCCAGGTCTATGTGAACAGGACATCACAATGCATTTCCTCATCCTTCTGCAGAGAAATGTGTGCAGCTGAATGGAGGGAGTGTGGAATAAAGCTCCACCCACAGCACTTCTGGGTGCAATCTGAGTTTCACACTGCTTTTCTAGAGCACCTTGGGGACCCCCAGTTATCTCTCTGCCTCAGTAACGAAAGACCCCAATTACAACTTGAGAGTCTCTCACTGTGTCAATGGCTGTGAAGGCTCCTAAATGATGGGGTGCAAAGAGCTCAGAGGGCCTGAATGCTGGAGGCAGGGAGAGCATTGGCCATGTGGAACTTATTAAGAAAGTCAGAGGAAGATTCTGTGTTTAGTGTTCATTTGTACCAGCTGAGATGAAGACGGGCAAGCTGGCTGGAGCTGTGCACTGACCCACGAAAGTGCTGTGGCCTCTGAGGAAATGCTGGGAGCCCTGGGATAGCTCGTACCACGGAGGAGACAGGCTGGCTGTGCTCAGATATATTGAGGGATGTTCTGAGGAAGAGCACACATCAAACAGTCTCATTAGTAAAATGACAGAAAATGCTGTTATGGCTTGAGGCTGCAGCAGGGAACGTTTAGTATAAATATTAGGAAAAAACCTCATCATTCCAAGAAGAGTTACAGCAATTGGAACAAACTATCAGGGGACACTGTGGAATCTCTTCTAAGCTTCCAGCCATTGCTCTGGGAAGATTAAATAAATCCCAGTCCATGACAGTAGTTGGGGTGGTCTGCATGATCCCCAGCACTCCCTTCAGCCTCAAACAATCCTCTGAATGGGAGGGATGGTTTGTTTGGAGAGCCTGCAGCTTGGATAATGCATTGACTGCTCTTTCAATTATACACGGCTCTCCAGGGCAGGGCCCCTGTTTCTCTCTGCCTTTGGAATGCACCCAGAACATATTAGGCAGCACCACAACATAACTAATAACAACCCACTGTCCCCATCTCAGCAGTGGAACAGCCGCTCTCTTCAGCTCCCCTCCTGTGCTGTGAGCTGCAAGGCCAGACAGTAGCCCACTCCCACTGAGCAGTCATTTAAGAGCCAGCCCAAGGGCAAAATCCCATGGCCACAGCACATGACACGTGGAGTTGTTGTCAGTACAGCTCTGGCAACTCTCCACCCTCTTCCCCTTCCATCTTCTGAGGCAGGTAGGAGCTCCATGGACAGGACTGGCACTATCCTTTAGTACTTGACCTGGGAGGAATGCTGTCCTGCCTGGCAGAGGCTGTGCTGGAGATGGAATGGTCAGGGGTTAGACTGGCACAAACTCACCCACCTGGCCTGCAGCAGGTGGTGGGATGGGGATGCAGCTGCTGTGGGTGGGAGCAGTGGTTAGTGGAGCAGACAGGCCTAGGAGAGGCCATGTTGTGCCTTTAGCATAATGCTAATTATTGCTGCAGAGCTATTGTAGGTAGTGCTGTCACTGTAATGCTGCCACCTGCTCGACAAGAGCTGTCCTCTGCAGCAGGCTGAATTGTACTGAATAAATTTGAGTTCCCCCTGCTAAAGCACCTCCCTTCCTGCCAGACTGCGGGGTTTTGGAAAGAGGCAGAATAGCATCTGAAGCCAGATTTTCTCTCATTCACACCAAGCAGAGCAGAGCAGCCAGCTGAGAACCTGGGAGGGTGCCAAGGGAGAGCATCCCCGGGGTTCCCAGCTCTCTCCTGCAGTTGCTGCACAGATGGGAAGGTGGGTTTTGCAGCACTGAGAAGCCCCTTTGGCCCCATCAGCTTGGATTGATGTTCTCTTTGTTCTGCTCTGTGAAGGGGCTGTTTTTCCTGCATTAAGCAGTCCCTCAGCAGGCTGCTACCCTCTCCATGCTACAAAGGAAGTAAGCCTGGGAGCTGATTTGGCAGGGGAGGAAAGGAAGACTGAGAAGACACAGACACCTCCAGTGACTGCCAACTATACCTCTTTGGGTATAGGTCCTAGAAGTACTAATATGCAACATCTCCTGTTCATTTTTCATTCATTTGCTGTAACATTTGAGCAGAAAACAATCATTTCAGTTGAGAGACATGCAGAAATCCCTCTCCAGTCACCAGGTTTTATCAGGTGTTCAGGATGCCACATCTGCCTAGCTGTATTGCTCCAGCATGTGTTCCCAAACTGGAAGCAGAGCAGAGAACTCTGCAGTTTTCTGGCACTACACTCCTGCTGCAGAGTGACTGCAGATTTATAGAGCTATAGCAATAGTGTTGGCCACAAAACAATACTGGCTACAGGACACACTTACAATACCTAAATAAGAACAGCTTCAAGCCAGAGAGAACATTCCCAAGGATGTCACTAGAATCCAATTTTTTAGTTGGAGGGTGTAGAATGACTTACAGCTTCTGACTCGAGTGCCAGCAGATAATTCTTAAAAACATAGGTTTACAAAGCACTGTGCAAACATGGTCCCCCCTGCAAGGATGGATCACTGGGGACAATGGCTTTAGGGTCAAAATGGAGCTGATATTCCAGAGGACAAGGTCCAGAGACATTAACTGATTTTCTCAGTGGTACCAGAATGTTACTTTAAGTTCAGTGAAGAGCACAGCAGAGTTCATCCCCAACACTGTGCTTAGACCATAGGCCTGAGTTTCTTCCTGATTATTCCCTAGCTAATACCTGTTAGGCTCTCTTGCCTACCTTAATGAAACTACAAGGCAGGAGCCACTTTTGATGACAGGCAACATCTGTTTGATATGTCAATAACAGAAAGGTGATAGTACTAATTAGAAAAAGACAAAGAATCACAATTTAATTCTGAATTAGAGTTCACAACTGCTTCAGGTTTAAAGCCAGGACTTCCAAAAAAAAAAATATTTTTCACTTTTTCACCATAAATTTCTCAACCAAGCTAGAAATAGTACACAGGCTTCTTCTGGTTTCAACTGTAGTTGTAAACCACAAAGCCCCACAGCTGGGGATGAAGAGTCCTCACAGGATTTGTGAGGAAAGGCCTGAGCACACCTGACCAGCCCAGAAGAGAGGCACCTTGGCAGCCTCGCTACCCTTATGAGATGCAGCTTCCAGAGGCCCTGCCTTTATTTCCCCACTCAAGGCTGAGGGTTTTTCATTTGGAAGCTTGGCTTGACATCAGACACACCTCTAAATGAGGAGAGGTGGCTGTGTTGGGAAGGGTGAGTGAGACTGAGAATTTACTATGGTTTTTTAATATTTGTTAAAGTTATCTCATGGCTGGTAGCTGACTATTTGTTAATAGTAAGTAAAAAAGACTAATTGTCAAGAATCTGGGGGGTGGGTGGTGGTCATGGTCAGGCCTCCAAAAGTTGTTCCTTGCTATTGCACCCTACAGCAGTTTTATCTATAAGTATCAGAGGTGTTGTGGATCTCTCTCCAGGTTTGAATTCATTGCTGTTTTCTAGGTGATATGAATGTGATATCATAGCATTGGTGCACATTGTTTTAGTGCTAAGTGACCCCAGCCTTTACAGCTTTCAGATATTTAAAAAGCCTTTCTATTGAAATCCCTGCAAAAAGAAAGGGACCAAACTGTGTTTTGTGAGAAACTGTAAAGAAGGAATGGACTTATGCTGCTGAAGAAGCAGGTTTTGATAGGATTTTAAGGCAGTGAAGTCCTGGGACAGATGGCTTAGGAGTGTACAGAGCCTTCAGAACTGCAAAATTCTAAGTCAGTTGGAGAAATGCTGACAAGGCATGACAAAGGTAGAGATAATCCTGTGGCATGGAAATAGGATGAGCTGAGGTTTGGGATTGGGATAGGTTTTTTTATTGCTTTTGGAGCTGGAACATAAAATTGAGCTTTTCAAAAGTGTTTTGTTTTATTTTATTTTATATATGTCACTTTTCACTGAAACCTATCTGTAGTTTACTTTTGATGTCACTGGGAGCAGAGTTAAACCAATTTTGCAAGCCTCAGACTTACTAGTCACTTCAAATGGCCACTGTCATGGTGAAGCTATTGGCCTGGGGTAAATTTGCTCTCTCTAGAATGACTGAGTACTGCCCTGAACAGCAGCTAAGTTTGTTTTCTTCTCTTCTTCCCTTTCTATTATTTTAATGGTTCTGAAGGATGCTTTGTGACAGAAGTTAAAGTCCATCTCTTGCTTATTAATATTCCCATACTACTCAGTAACACATTTCTGTTACTTACAGTTCTGCCTGACAGCTTACACTTGCAGTATGCTGAGCCAAAATGTGTAGAAGTCCTGTCTGGCTCTATTCCTTCCTTATGGCCTGATTCAGAGGGAGGTTAGCTTGGCAGGGGGAGGAGGAGAGAGGAATAATTATGCCCAGACAATATTTTTGGCAAGAGGCTTCTGTCTTCCTCCCATAAAAACTACATAAAATGTTTGTAAGTGAGCAAGAGCAAGTTTTTTGGTTGTTGGTTTTTTTTTTTTCATTTCAGACATCTTCTTTTCTCTGGATCCTTTTCTGCAGCTGGGATTAAGCTGAGTGTGTTTTTCTGCTTCTCATCAGGAGCACCAAAGTTAAGACTGATGTTTCCAAAATTAGGTGGGTGTTTTTGAGAGGCAGGACGCTGGCTGCAAAAACCTGACAGAGCACAGCCAGCTGACTCAGATTTTCACCTTATGTCAGGCAGAATAGAAATAGCTGAAGTATCTGGACATTTTTCAGAAATGTCAACCTTTTGAGTGACAGCTTGGAGCTGAACTGCATATGGAGAGCTCGGGGGGGAGGAAAGTCAGAGCACTGCTGAGTACAGGAGGGAAAACAAAGCAGAAAGAATAGATTCAGATGGTGTGAGAGGTGAGCTGGGAAGGGGAGCAGAGGTGCAAATGAACTTTTCTCTTCACCCTTGCTGGTGCTGGACCTGCCCACCAGTGTGAAATTCATACCTGAGACTCTCCCCCAGTTCTCTGGGTACCCAGGGCTAGGAAGATGGCTTAGGGCCATCTGATCTAATTCTGGAACAGTTCTCAGGTTTCCTCTCCTTGGCTTCCCAAGTCTGTCAGGGGAGGCACACAGACATATATTAACCCTGGAACAAGTGCTGCTTGCCAGTCCCAGCTGTGCTTCTCTAGCAGAAATCTCCAGACTGCTGAGCCTGGCAGCTGAGGAAATACAGGTCTGACAACACAACCCCACCTCCGGGTGCCTGGCCAGGCAAGAAATGGAAACATCACTGCAGCTGAGGCTGTGCCTTACACTGATCTGTTTGTTTGGCTCTCCTGACTCCTGGGCAGTGCCTTCTGGCTTAGCTGGTGTTTCTGATGAGCCCTAAAGAGGGAGAAAGACCTTGAGGCGAGGGCTGACTTCCTTCCAAGCTGATCTGTCTATTCCAAGAAATGGAAATTTTCTGTGCTGTAAAAAGCAACTGGCCTCACCTTGTTTACAGGATCTCTTGTGTAACACCACATGCTCTTTTACAGGGGTTTTACAGGACATAAATAAAAAACAGGTAACAGGCTTTCATCTCCCATCTCTCTTAGCTATTGCTGTATCCACCCACATGGGGAAGACCTGTTGTGTATAGCAGACGAGAGAGGAGAAGTAAAGGGAATAGGGCAGAATTAGAAGTGGTTTGAAGGGAGAGGTTATGAGGCAATTTTTAAAACTTTTTTACAAGTTTCTGTCTTAATGTGTGCTCTGAGAGTGGGTCTTACCATCCAACATGCAGATAAAGCATAATAGTCTTCCTTAACACAAACATATCATATGTATGTATAATAAAGGGTGGGTATGGAAGGAAGGAGGAAGAAGAAAATACATGGTAATGAGAAGAGGGAAAAGGGCTGAGTGTAAACAAGTTAATAATAAAAAAAAAAAGGAGATTAAGATAATTTCTTACTTAAGATGTTGGATTTTCAGTCCTCCACTTTCTACTTGAATTTTTCTGGGGAAAAAATTGCTGCTTAAACCTGTGATCTAAAAGGCATTTTATCACTGCCAAGTAAACGCAGATTTATTTTTCTTTCTATTTGCGAATATCAACATTAAAATGATGCTATTACCCAGCCTGAAAGACTTTCCCATGCCAGGCTGATATTCAAGGGATTGAAAGCCATTTAACACACTGTTGATAGAAGAAGAGGTTCCTGCCAGAGTTGAAGGTGACCGATCTGTTTTTGGTAGGTGGTGGCAGGTGGGCCTGACACCTCTCCTGAAGAACAACCAGTTCCTTCCTTGTATAAAGCAGAAGAGAAGACTGCCTGCCTTAGAAGCTATAGCTGGCTGGAAACTGGAGAGGTGTGTTTATCTTTGGCTGCAAAATCCTTTTGGCCATTGCACGGGCAGCCCACAGATTAGACAGCTCCTTGTTCTAGATGCCTGGATGACTGCGAGTACCTAGAGCCTTCCATGTTCTGTCACCAGCTCAGAATTTGCATGGGATGGGAGAGGAGGAATTATAGGTCAGCATTCTGACAGCTGTTTAATGGCCTGGGGAAATAGAAATGTTGGGTACAATCCAGTTTCCAAAGGGTCATATGTCAGCCCTGCAGATCGGGCCATCCCAAATGACACTAACTGCACCCTTTTTGGCAGCTTCAGCAGAATGGACAGGGATGGGGGAAACCTTGAAGGTTAAAGTCGAGATGTGCTGGCAGGATGGCATGGCAGAAGGTTGGAGTTGCTTCCTTTACTGTAGTTATTTCTGTAGAAAGGAGTGCTCAGGCTCCTGTGTTGCTGCTCTGGGAGTGTCACGTTTGCTGGACCATGAGGTGTAGGCAGGTGGCTCGGTTGATGTCTCTGTACCTGCTTTCTGGGGAGTGAAATAGGTAAAATACCTGGAGCAAAGTCAGTGTAGGGCTTAGCTGTCCAGACACAGGTGGGACCACTTGCTTTTCTTTTGGGGGCAGTGGAGTGTTGGGCCCCAGTTTTAGGTGCAAAACAGAGGTTTGCTTCACAACCCTTTGAATGCTCAGGTTGGTTTGTTCAAGGTGTGTGGTGGTGAAAGGGGGAGACTCCCCACAGGCTGCATAACTCATCCATTTCCACCATGTCCTTAGCTTTGGAAGCATTCCTTCTCCTACAGAGAGCAGTACGGTGCAGATTTAGCGCAGCTACACACTTCACCTGCACAGGGAGCTTCCAGGACTTGTGAGCAGGTGGAAAGAGGCAATATGGACCACTAATTAAATTTAAAATGTTCTGATAACTGGATGAAGTAGATGATGAACATGGTCTGTTCCAACCTTTGATCCAGGTGTTTCTGCTACAGAGAACTGCAGAGCTGAGAGCTGGGAAGTTGTTGGTTTGATCATTGCAATTTTATAAGAGGAAAGATGGTGGATGACAAAAACTTGGGAGTATTTGTTGCGTGCAGAATATGATTGTTTTCACAATGCAAATAGAGGCTTTCAAATGGGCAGTATGTGAAAGATTTTTTTCCTGTTTTTATTTGCATGAAACTCATGGGGAGACCATATTGCTTTGTCTTTCATTGGGATGATATTTTTTCCCAAATGATGCCATGGATGCAATAATTATTTGGGAATGCCTATACTGAGATGAGATGCTTGGATTTTAATCCTAATCAATTGGATTCACATATAGCTTTATTTTAGAAGTCCTTGGGCTTCAAATTTGTAGCAGTTATGTGTTATTTTGTACATGTGTGTGTAGTCATACGCTTAAATGATGAGGTTTGGTTTTGTTTGGTGGGGGTTGATTGATTGATTGGTTTGTGGGAGTTTTGGGGGTGCAAGGGGACAGGCAGTCTTCCAGGGAACAGGAAAGTCTTTGTTCAACTCTTCCATTCCTTGTGTCTGAAATTTTCAGGCTGTTGTTCGCAAATTGTTTCTGCTGAAATGAGCCGTTACTTTAAAAAGTGTAAATGTTCTGCTTCAGTGTTTTCAGAATAAAATATCACAGAAATGCTGAAACAGCTTGACATTTTTGAAATTCAGTGATGACTTGGTCTAAATTTAGAATGAATAACAAACAGCCTCTCCTTCCTGCTATCCATTCCCATTTCCACCAAAATCCCCCTTAAGAAAAAAAATCCAGCGAGATTTTGATATGGCTAAATAACCTGAAGAGAGAACTTTTGGAGGTGTTGGAGATATTTTTCACTTCAAAAAGCCATTAAACAATTGATACTTATTAATAACATGTTTTGAGTCAATGGCAAATGGCATTTCCTTGATTTCTTAGTTTTGTGCTGGACTGAAGACTTGGATATTTGCCCAGCTGTGGTCATTGTCAGGTGAAAGTGAAACACTTCAGTAAAAGGTTTTGCAAACTTGAATAATGTGCAGTCCTGCTACTGTGAGGGGCACCATTCAACCTGATCAAGTTTTGTACTTTTAGGCAGACGGGGGCAAGATTTTCTAGACTTGGGAGAGGAGCTTAAATGGGACTATTTACAAGAGACATCAAATTTGGCATTTCATGTCAGTTCATTACTTATCTTTAGAGACATGTAGAAGATTAGTTAGGCCTCAAATACCTTGTTTTCCTATTTGTTGGCTGGAATAAAAGTGCCACACTGAAAAACTGTGGGCCCTAAAGTAAATACCCGAAGCTCTTATGCAAACCACTCTTAACGTGATTTATTTTGAACTTCCAAGCTCTAATAATATTTTTAACGCTCATAAAAAATATAATCCACTTCCTTTTCATTTTAAGATTAGGGACTTATGAGCACCCCTTCAGTAATAAACCTTTATGTGCAGCAAATATTAGTTAACAAAACACTCTACTTTAGAATAACTCCACAATAAAAAGCCAGTTCATCTGAAAAGTGTCATCTCAGTGATGAAATGCAAACACCTTAGGAAAGAGGGAAATATATGGTTGGTTTTGGCCATAGCATGACTGTTAGTAGTAGCGTACCTTTTAAAATAATCATAGTATGTTTTGGTGCTTGAGGGGGTGCAGGGAAAGCCCACTGAAACATTGTCCTTCAGTGGCTTCTTATTTTCCAGTCATCTCTGTCCTCCTTCAATGATTGTCCAGCTCTTCAAATGCTCTGTCATGGTGCTCTATTACTTCTTCCTCTATCATATTATTTCCAGTGACGCTTGTGACCTGCCGTAGGGCTCCAAATCCAGTACACTTAACGTGAGTCCCCTCAGAGTCACGCTGTGCACAGGGCAGTGGGGTGTGATGGATGTGCTGCCCTGAAACAAAATCTACCCACGCCCAGACTGCAATATGGAACACTGTGGTCATGCCTCAAAATAATGGTCATAATTATTTGTGTTGGAAATTTCCCACACCATACAATTCTCTTCCTCACCATAATAAACATCTTGAACCTCAGTCTGGGGTTTTATTTTATCATGTCAACAGTTCTGAACCATAAAAGTGAGGAGGTGCCAAAATCTTACACAGCAGAAGATCCTAATGTTCCCAGCTAATGTGACACTTAGGCTCTAAATGCTGAGCTTGTGGTGGTTTGCCTCACGTAAAGAATTGTTTTTCTCTAAATGGGGACCAGAGGAGAATGCTGTGCTGTCTGTCACTGACAAAATGCTGTCAGATGCCTCCTGGCTCTTGGTGCAAGTTGACGTCAAAACAGTAAATATTCCAGTGAGAGGGAGACATGAGCACAGAGAAAAGAATGAAAGGCGGGGGAGTGAAGGTCCTCCAAGTTTGGAGAAGGCTTTTTTAATTTGACATGGAATACAGGCAGTGCCTGATAGCAAATATTTTTGATAGAAGCAGTAGGGAGGTGTCCTGCTGTGGTGCTGCCACACCAGGTTGCTGTGCTGGAGGACTACATCCAGGTTGTTATACCTTCACCTCCTTCCTTGCCAGCGTGCTCCACATGGAGCTGAGATTGAAATGGCTATTCTAAAGGGAATTCAGCAGCAGCTGCTGAGACTTCCAGCCTTGGGGAGCCCAGAATCACAGCTGTGGTAAGGCAGGGCCAGTTCACCAGCTGGGCTGGTGGGTAGATGCAGTCTCCTGGGTTCTGCTGAGAGAGCCACAGTTGTGTTCCTTGCAGGTAATTCACTATAGCTGCTCACTTGGTGCTCTCTGGGGTGCTGGTGGACTCTGGCAGAATCATCTCAAGACTTGGAAAACATTTTTTAAGAAAAGAAATTTTGAAAGGATCATTCTAATATTAACAAAAGCCAGGAGAAATGTCAATGATGGGGGAAATATCTGGTCCCAGGTCGAGATGTGCTGATCTTCCAGGAAGAGTTTATGGATGGATCCAGTGCTGATCCATGACTCGGGGAGGGTGTTTGTGGAGGAAAGGGCAAGGGGGGAGGCCGTAGCTCTGAAACGGTGCCAGCTCGCCGGTATTTTCAGCTCTTGCTGACGAGGCTGTGATCTCTGTTGGAGCCACGTGTGGGTCGCTCTCCTCCCTCCTGCCTGCACAACAGGAAAATTACTGCAGCAGTGTCCCGGGGATGGAGAGCCATGGCAGCGGGAGCAGGGGCCCGGCATGCGCAGGGGCGGCCGCTTCCTGCGGCTGGCTCCAGCTCCGCACGGGAGGAGCTGGGCTGTCACTCCAGCCACCGCCGACAGACTGATGGTGAGGACTAACCTCAGCTCTCAGGAAAAGATGCCATTTTCCTTTCTGAGTTTTCTAACCTGGCTGCAGTGGAACTGGACCCACTGACATCCCGAGGGCTGCGGTTCTCACTTCCTGCGCCGTGCCGCGGCTGCCCGGCCACGTGCGCTTCACGAGGGCCCAGCAAAAGCAGCCTGTGCTGACTGCCTGGGCTGGTGGCCGCTCCTGCCTGCAGTCACAGGGCACACAAGCCGTGCATGGTAGACATGGCTCGCTGTTTTTCCAGGCTAAATTATAACCACATTACAGACCACGCACTTCTTACTGAGATCAAGTCCAGTTTGAGTCTTTAAGCTGGAACAGAATGAATAGCCCACATCTTTGGGGAGTGTGGGCCAGCCAATGGCTTAAAAACCAAAGCAATAAAAGAACCACAACCCAAAACATAGCCAAAGAGCTCTAAACCAACTCTGCTTTGTGTCCAGAGACTGAAACATAATTTGAAGTGACTTGCTCAAAATCCCTTCATGGTGTGGGCAGCTAAAGCCATTGGGTATTGTGTTTACTTGTCTATAGAACACGTTTCTGTTGTGTCCTGGCACCGTGTGCTGCTGCTTGTTTAAACATGACTGGGAGGAGAGCCAGTGTGAAAACACTCTTTGAATAAATAAATGTAGTTGTAAAATTGAACAAACACTCCGGATAGGAGCAGTTCAGAATCTTCAGGATCAAGATTTGATTTGGGCTTTTTTTGTTTGTTTGCTGTGGGTCTTTTTGTTTGGGGTGGGGTTTTTTGGTGAAGTGGGGACCTCTTTACCTTCCATGGTGATCTTGAAAATATGCCTAACCATGGATGGAAACAAGCTGAGGGAAAATCCAGACTGAAGAACACATATAGTGTCTTGGACTTGTTTTTATTCGATTCAGTGCTGATGCTTGATAAATTAGTTAACTAGCAGAAGTATTACTACATTCTTACCTTTTTTTTTTTTTTTTAGTGGATTTCAAATTTTTAATATAAATTTTCAAAGATTCTGAGGAATGGTTAAAGATTTTATTTTGGTAAAACCAGTTTGCACTCTTTGAAAATAAACTATTTTAAAACTGACTAATTTTTAGAGCATCCTGGAGTAAATTAATCTTGTGCCATTTTTACTGAAATTACTTTGAGTACTTCTTATCTATATATTTATATGCCATCTCTACACATTGATAGCAATTCTAATGTAAACTACTAATGTACGGTGAAGCTTCTTTCAAAAATTTCCCAACATTTTTCAGGATGAAACTTCAAACCACTGAAATAGGGGTAACTTCATGTTTTACCAATTCTAAATTAGGAGGATTGTGAAAAGGATTTTGAATCTGTGAAGACTTCCACAGTGAAAAGGGTCACTTGTGACAAATCTGAAATTTTTTCTTTGTGGTGTTTTCTTTTTTATTCCTCTTTAGAATCTGTTCTGATTTTTGCACTTGCTGGGGTACTTTCAAGTAACAGTGTTTGAAGCACTAAGTTCTGTGTTGAATTCACATTTTCCCATACTGAGCTTTGGATGTAAAAAGAATAGGAATGCAAAGTAGAGGAAAATCAGGAGTAGTGTGAAATCTCTGCAAACAAACTGCTATGTATGACACAGAGCTAGTCAAGTCCAAAAACCAGTGCAAGACTCAAAGCTGGATCACAAGGTTTTGGAGCTGCAAAATTCCTTCCAATTTTCTCCTGCTGCACCCACAGGAAGGGGTTGGGTGTTGCATGTTGTCACAACCACATGGAGAGAGCAGAGGCCAGGTCTTTATGTGCAACATGAAGAAATAACAACCTGGGAAATGAAGCAAGGAATAAGTGAAGAAAAGTATTACATATATCACTGGTAGTGAATGGTCATCAAAATGCAAAATCCAGCCAGGCAGCTTGATTTCCCCACAGCCAAGAATTCTCCTTTGCATTTTGAATAAATAAAGAAAAAAATGTAAATTCCCTGTCCATAAAGAGCACCTTATTCTAAGAATGAGAACACCTTGGTAATCTGACAGTTGGAGCTGGAAGGTGTCCAACCCAATTGGTGCCTCTCCTGTGGAGTGTAGCTCTGCTACAATACAGTGTGTTTTGGAAATAGTTCTTGATTAACAGTGTTTGGTGGAGTGGAAGCAAAAATAATTAGAAAATATTTTAAAGCTCTCTCTGAATATAAGCCATGGACAATGATTTTTAACAACCTGTCAGCTTCAACCATCTCATAGATGACTCAGACAAGGGTAAGTTCAAGGGTAGTGATATCAGTGCAGCATCTGGTTCTGCTGTTAGAACGAGGAGGAGCTTGCTCCATCTTTAAACAAGCATGTGCTTTTCCCTGGGAGCTGTAACTTGTCTCTTCAGCTTCTTTTAAATGAGCACAAAGAGGCATTTAGCATGAGATCCTCCGGTGGTGAAAATAAAATCATGTCTGTGCTGATTCATCTCAGCTACACGTGTACCTTAGCCCATGGTTTGGGCTTTGCAGAAGCACTGTCATGACTCAGGTGGTGTTTCTGTGCACATAGGTTTAGGCACTTGGGGACAGCTCTACATGTGTGTGTATGTACAGCTCTGAAGTCATATTTTGGAAAAAGTAGAGGTTTTATCCCAGAGCAATCATAGACAGTGGTGAAAGCTGGTCTGTGTACTCTGGGAGAAGGAGGGGAAGCCAAGGAAACATCCAGGAGGATGGATGGGTCCTCAGCCATAAGGGCTGAGGGTGAGGGTCCTCACCCATAAGATTTGGATATAATTCCATCTTTCTGCACCCTGACTGCTTCTAGGAGCAACTAATGACTCTTATGTAGCTTGAGTGTAGAAGGCTCTTACTATAACTTGAAAAGCTGCAAAGCCTCGTACTATGCATCAGAAGTATGCTTTCCTCTCACACTGTTTCTCTAGGCTGAGTAGCTTTGGTTGATCCTGATTTGGTGAGTGTTGGCTTTTTCTGCTTCATTCCCCTTCTAAAAGATTCTGTGGGTGCAAGTGTTAACAAACTGGTTGTGAGGGCCTGTGTGAGTGGGTGCTGCACACTGCTGCCTTTCAACACAAGCATGAGTGTGCACAGGGGGAGATGCTCTTGTCATGAAACACTGACAGGAGACACGATGAGGCTGCCTGGGGAAACAGCCTCCAGAGATATTGTGATTGTATCACCAATGCCCAGTATGAGATCTTGGGAGGTGCTGAGCTCTATAGGGTCTCTGCCTTGCATGCAATTTCCATTTTAACTTGGTTTTATTTATACATCCCATTTCATGGTGGCTGCCACATAATAAAGGTTTAGTCTCCTGTGTTATTACTTGGTATTTGAAGTAATTTGTTGCCTGCTTATATTTTTATTTATTCCATTGATTGCTGCTTCTCAGAGTTGTGTGGACTGGAGTATCTGCCTAAACCCACCAAGTTATACTTGATCCTGTGGGCATCCTGGTTTATTGTGTATGAGATTGTATAAGGCTGATGTATAGATTATGTATTGTTTGGCCTACAGAAAAACACTCTGCGATTATGGAAATAGATTAGTTCATCTGCCTTTTCTCCTTTCAAGGCTGTAATATTGTGGCAATGTCTCATGCAATAACTCTGTAGTCTCTAACTACTGCCTGGTCAGAGAGGGCTTTAAACACAGAAATCTGCTCTTCAAACTAACTTTTACCAGCCTGGAGCATAGGATCACTTTAAAATATGCAGGGCTGTAATCAGTTACATGGTGATATATCTGCTTTTTATGCCTATGCTGTGAGGAAAGGCTGGGAGGGAACTGCCAGCTGCTGATTCTGTAAATGGTCCCGAGCACGCCTAGGATGCTCCTGTTATTAGTACCTGGCTCAAAATTAGATGTCTTCACACAGTGACCTATGACTTGTATGCCCTGCCATATTTTTACCTTCAGAGACAAGTATAAGAAGCTGTGTCTAAAGGTTTCCAAGAGGGCTTAGTCACTGCAGTGCTTGAATGGAGCCCGGCTGACATTTGTTCTGCTTTTTTTTCCAAGGCAGAAGACATGTTACCTTCAGCCAAGCAAGCCTCTGGCTTATTCTCCACCTGTTTCATTCCTGTGTGAAGTAACTAACCACTTCAATAGCTCTGGCAAAGCAGCCTGAGGGGAGCTAAATTACTGAGAAAATGCCCCCTAAAGTTCCTCTCCATTTCTGGATCCTACAAATACAAACACAAAGAATCTGTTAGAAGATGTGTAGGTTGGTGACTGACTCTTCTCTAGTAATATTCAGATTAACTTCCATGCTCTGATCTCACTCTCAAGAAAATTAGAGACTCATTTCTCACCCTCACTGCAATCTTTTGCTTGTCCTGTTCTTCCTCTGCCTGTTGCCAGTTTAGGCTGTAAGCATTTGAGGCACAGTTTGTCCACATGATGTGTTTGTGTAACACCCTGGCCTGTGGTTACATGTCCACATCTGTGCCCAATCTGCAGAGGATATTGGTCTGTTATAGCTCCCAGCTGCTGGCCTGGCTTCCCACCTCAGGCTGCAGAGAATCCTGCTTTTATTGCTCTGCTGGTCCCTGTTTCAACCCTGGTACTTGCCAAGATGGCATCTGCTGTATTTGTACAGAGCAGGACAAAACTGGCCCTGATAACTGCAAGAAATGTTATGGCAATTAAAATAAGAAGAAAAGCAGAAAGTGAGAGTCCAGCCTGGGAGGCCTGACTTTGCCATAAGTCACTGATGGGAGTGTGCATCATCTGCTCTGCCGAGTGGTAGTTTTCCAGCTTCCTTCACTACTCTTTTCTTCCCCTCTTATCAGCGTTATGCTGCACTTATAGGAATTCCCTCCCCTTGCCTCTGATGCTTTCAGACATCAGCTCATCCCCAGCCCCTTCTGATGGGCAGCTCCTTTTATGTTTGCTCTCTCAGCCTTACCATTGCAACAGAGCAGAATGCCGGTGTTGGTTTTCTCACTGGGAGTGACTCAGAGAGGGGATTTGTGTGTGGCTGGGTGCCAGGGAAGAAAACACACTGTCAAAGTACATTAGTGCAGTGCCAAGCCCTTTCTGGGCACAGTAACTTTCCTCTCAAGTCTGCTGCTTGCCAGGAGGGCAGACACACTGAGCAGGGGAGAAGAAAAATAGGAGCAGCTCATGCTAAAAACTGACCTGGCAAACTTGGATAACTACCTGCCCTGCTTCTAGTACTAAAAGGTGCTTCTCTAGAAAATAAATAAAGGACTTTGGTGTTGTCTGATGATTGTTCATGTCCCACCTGGTAAACGCTGTGCTTGCAGATTTTATAAAAAAAAATACCTTTATTTTCTTGTACATGTACACTTGTGTAGCGTCCTGTAATTGCTTTAGGTGGAAGATAGGTTAAATTACCCAGATGAGAAAAAGATATTTTATGGTAATAAAAGGCTGTTTCTCCAGTTCTGTGCCTCTGTCACACAGCCTTTGAGACTCTTGAGTGGGTGGATGGGAATAGGAGGAAGGGAATGAAGGCTGGAAGCAAAGTGATCTGCAGGACAATGGAAGCATGGGAATTTGCCTGGTGTTTGTGACAGGTTTCTACCCTCCCTGTAAGTTCCATATTCAGAACCAACTGCTGGGATGTTAATTATGTTCTAGTGTTTTGTGATGTGGTGTAGCTTCTTACTGGGAGATGTGTATTTAAAGAGCAAGGTAATTAATCTTGGAACCACCTGTTACCATTATACGGACACCTGGTCTGACCTGCTGGAGGACCTGAGGTCAGTGATTTATGGGAAGCACAGCTGAGTTTAATACTGAGCTTTCTTTGGGGATAGTTCGTTCAAATTCAGGTCCTGGGTGTTTGGTACTCAGGGCCGAATTCAGCTGCTCTTATAAACAGTGTCAAGTGCCTTCCCTTCTCAGGCAAGGGTGTGTTCTGTGTGTGAGACATGGCCAAGCCTCCCACCTGCACAAAATACACAGCAGGGACGTTACTGACAACCCCAAGTGAACAGTCATCAGGAAAAGGACATGTTTCTGGAATAGAACTAACTTGTATTTCCAAAGGTATCATTTGTGGTGTTTACAGATGTGAGAAAGACAAGGCCAGGAAAAAGATGGTATTTTTCATTGAGCCCTGCTGGGAAAGAGACAGGGAGAAAGATGGGGCTGTTCATCAGTGCATTATGGCTCAGAGGCAGGAGAAGAGAGGCTCTATGCTACAATTTGGGTTTCTTCTCACCTGCACCATGGAGACATATAACCTTGAACCAGTTGATGAACCTGAGCTTGCACATCTTCAGAAAACCATATTCTAACATTTGCCAGCTTCATGAATGAAGAAGCTGAATTATGTTTTCAAAGTTCTTAAAAATCCTCAGGAGGGAAACTGCCATGAACATTCCTAAATAGAGAGTACTTTGGTAGGGGAGTGTGTGTGAAATGGGTTTGCTTAGACTTAAAGTAAACATAATGAAAAGTAGTCTGTTGTGTCCAGCAAGTAGAGGAGTGGAAAAAGAATGCAATTTTAGTACCAATGGATCTTAGTGGTATAGGCTGTGAGCTAGCAATGGTGTCCATGTAGTTGACTGAGAGAGCTGAAGAGAGGGATGATTTCACTTGGCTACAAAGTGTTCAGGACCCTTCTGCAAGAATAGAAAAGATGGGGTGTGTGCCAGCTTGGAGGAGATGCCCTCTCAGGGAGACAAGGGATGCTCCACGCTAAGCCAGCAGGCTGGGGGCAAGAGTGGGACTGACAGGACAAAAAGAGCCATGCATAAGCACTGCAGATTCTTATAGATCAAGAGAAGCATAATAATTGCAAATCGCAGATTCTCAGTTGCTTCACACAGCTGTGAATACTTGTCTCTGAAACCAGCCATGAGATGAAAGTGTGTGAGAAACAACAGTTTTCCAAAACTGTTCTCCAACTCATGCAGAGAGGAAATGCAGTGTGTTTTAGAAGCTGGCTGAAGGAAATGTTCTTAACTTTTTCCTGCCTTTTCCCCTAGTGGCTTCTTTCCTTAACATCCCAGTCTTTTAAGAAAAACTCATGTTCTAATGTAAAAAAATATAGTTGCTCTCTATTTTTAGAAATTGCATAAACAAGTCTAATAACCAGGGAATTGTGGTGATCAGGAAGCTCAATTTGGCTTTGGATATCAAGCAGAAATAGATGTGGACTTAACCAATGAAAGATCCTATAAAGTGTGTTTCTTTTCCTTTTTTCTCTTTTCCTGGAACTATTACGACTTCAGGAGTTTGGGATCATGTATAAATAAACCTGGCCAGCAGACTTGGCCACAGGTTTGGAAATATCATTTTTTGCACTTTTTTTAAAGAATTACTAAAATTAAGAATTAGAAGTTTTACTGATATCTGTAAAACATTAATGGGTGAAATTTTTTACTAAGTTGAAACTTCCCAAATACAAAGCTAGGGTTCAGTAGTCATTGGCAAAACAAGTTCCATTCTGAGGAGAAAAAAAGAAAGCATTAAAAAAATAATCCTTGAGGGATAAACAATTGGAACAAGAGTAGTCAGATGATAAAAATGAAGCAAAAGCAATATGTGAGCTGGCTTTTGGTGAAGAGTTTCCTAATTGCTGGCTCCTTGGTCTGTCTAAACTCAAGGAGCTTCAATGCTTGAGGCATTTAAAGCCAGACTGCCAAAGCATTGGAGAGCAGATAAATACTATGCAGGGTTTAGAGGGAGAATAAATGCTGTGAGAGCCCAGAGAGGTTCCTCCACTTCTAAGTTGGCATCAGAGACCTGCTCCTTGGTACAGCTTTTCTCAATCTCAGCAAAAGGCTGGGGTGAGTGGGGTGCTCACCAGCCAGGAGCCCTTTTGTCTTACCTGGTAAAAGAAAGGTCTTTGAGTGCATTAAACTCTCAGTTTGCAGGACTATAGGTTCTAGCTCAGCATAGATACTGGTCTGTAGGAGCTAGTAGAGCATGCACTGTATGAAAAGGCTCCTGTGTGGGCAGCCACAGATAAAATATGAACCAACCAGCAGCAAACCCAAAAGCACCAGGAGGGCTGGGCTGCAGCAGGACCCAGGCTGTGTTATGCCAAGTATATGTGCAGACACTGGAAAGCTGGAATCAAGCCCTGGCCCCAAACTAGGAAGCCCAGGGATGAATTCTGCTTTCCCACATCCTGTAATATGCTCTTGGCCACAAAATTACTGGCTGTAATAGGAACAGAAGCCAGTCAGTGTTCTGCCTATTGTCCCCTTAGCTGGTTTATTTTGTTGGAGTTTTTTTTTTGTGGCAAGCCCAACTTGAGACATTTCCACAGTATTTGGTATATGAGGTTTTATGGTGGTTTTGGGCAGGCACCTGCTTTTTAGGTTTTAAAAGAGCCTTGAAGGCTCCTGGGTAGATCTGTGGTGCAAGGATTTAAAGCGTGTGANATAAAAATGAAGCAAAAGCAATATGTGAGCTGGCTTTTGGTGAAGAGTTTCCTAATTGCTGGCTCCTTGGTCTGTCTAAACTCAAGGAGCTTCAATGCTTGAGGCATTTAAAGCCAGACTGCCAAAGCATTGGAGAGCAGATAAATACTATGCAGGGTTTAGAGGGAGAATAAATGCTGTGAGAGCCCAGAGAGGTTCCTCCACTTCTAAGTTGGCATCAGAGACCTGCTCCTTGGTACAGCTTTTCTCAATCTCAGCAAAAGGCTGGGGTGAGTGGGGTGCTCACCAGCCAGGAGCCCTTTTGTCTTACCTGGTAAAAGAAAGGTCTTTGAGTGCATTAAACTCTCAGTTTGCAGGACTATAGGTTCTAGCTCAGCATAGATACTGGTCTGTAGGAGCTAGTAGAGCATGCACTGTATAAAAAGGCTCCTGTGTGGGCAGCCACAGATAAAATATGAACCAACCAGCAGCAAACCCAAAAGCACCAGGAGGGCTGGGCTGCAGCAGGACCCAGGCTGTGTTATGCCAAGTATATGTGCAGACACTGGAAAGCTGGAATCAAGCCCTGGCCCCAAACTAGGAAGCCCAGGGATGAATTCTGCTTTCCCACATCCTGTAATATGCTCTTGGCCACAAAATTACTGGCTGTAATAGGAACAGAAGCCAGTCAGTGTTCTGCCTATTGTCCCCTTAGCTGGTTTATTTTGTTGGAGTTTTTTTTTTTGTGGCAAGCCCAACTTGAGACATTTCCACAGTATTTGGTATATGAGGTTTTATGGTGGTTTTGGGCAGGCACCTGCTTTTTAGGTTTTAAAAGAGCCTTGAAGGCTCCTGGGTAGATCTGTGGTGCAAGGATTTAAAGCGTGTGACAGCAGAGACCCGTGTACTTAGAGCAGTTGATGGGCACAAGCACACACTGAGTTTCTGAGTCCTGAGTGGCACTGAGGTACAGCTCAACTGACCCCTAGATTAGGAGGAGACTATTTATA
This sequence comes from Hypocryptadius cinnamomeus, assembly GCA_013400635.1. Taxonomy (NCBI): domain Eukaryota; kingdom Metazoa; phylum Chordata; class Aves; order Passeriformes; family Zosteropidae; genus Hypocryptadius; species Hypocryptadius cinnamomeus. The sequence goes on along the minus strand of VYZP01070228.1, from coordinate 34,030 downwards.
CATGTGCAGTGGAAAAGAATAGATTGTACTGTATGTAGCAGCTCTGTGAAATATTTGAGATATAAATATAGTCCTTCCTTCAAAATGGCAGCGCCCTGATGAAAGCTGTGTTCATGTCTGCAGATCAAAGTCATATATAGAAAGGTTAGACCAAGGTTGCATTTGGAGAGGTAGTTCTTATGTGGACACTTTCAAAAAGGCCAAATCAGGTAGAGGCAGCTTCTCTTTAGTTAGTGTTCAGAAATACTGGAGAGAAGTATATTGTGTACTTTCAATGGATTGAGATGTCACATTCACATTTTCTGAAAAATCCCTTTGCCCAGGATTTTTCTCCTGGGAAGCTGAGAAGCCTCAGAGAAAAATGAAAATAGTAATGAAAAAAATAATGTGTTTTGTTCCTTTAGAATGTGTTTGGAGATTGTTTACCCACAGGTGGTTGTTTCATTGGTCTCTGCTGTGAGTTGTTTTGACTCAATGGCCAATTGGGGCCAAGCTGTGTCGGGACTCTGGAGACAGTCACGAGTTTTCATTATTATCTTTTTAGCATTCTGTAAGTTTCCTTTCTGTATTCTTTAGTATAGTATAATTTAGTATTCTTTAATATAATATAGTATCATAAAATAATAAATTAGCCTGAGAACATGGAGTCAAATTCATCATTCCTTCCTTCATCGAGGCACCCCGCAAATACAATATTGAGACAAAAGGATAACACCAAAAGCATCTCTCTCTTTTTTACAAGTAGGCCTGGCCTGGCTGAAAGAGTCCATTGGTAATGGAAATGACCTCACTTAAATGTCTCTTGGTGTTGCCACATCTCTGGCCAGCTGACACTTGTTCCTTCAAATACAGACACAGCCTTGAGTGATTCGCCAACTTCTTTAAAGATGCTGGTAGGGTTGGAAAGGACCTTATGGCAGTTGGTGCTCTTAAACTGGCCCTTTGTTGCAAAGACCTCCTCAGGTGAGGATTAACTTCTGACTCATCTTTTTTGCTTCCAGTATTCACTACAGTGTTTGTGCAAGAAGCTCTTACACCATGGAGTCAGCTGTGCCAAATACCCTCCAATGAATGGCCCTTCCCAGGTTTTTACTTTTTTAAAAGCCCAAATCCACTTTTTTTTTTTTTTTTTTTTTTTTTTCCCCTCCATGGAATTCCACCTTTCTCGGTTAGGTATTTGGCTGAGAACAGGGGTGATGGGTGGGCAGCAGTACGCAGTACCACTGGCTTCAGAGCCAGCATCTTGCCAGGCCATGGCTCCCCTCTAGAGGGCATTGGTCACACGCACACCCCTCCACACCCGTGCCCACGGGTGCAGCGACCAAAGCGTGGCCTTCCAGATTCTGAAGTGGTTGGCAGGGAGTGGGAAAGAGTTTTGTGGCTTACGTGTTTTGAAAGGTGCCAGGTAAGCTGAATTTCAGCTCTAAACAGGTATAATATGGATAAAGTGGAAGGCTTTGGGACCTCGCAGCCCTTCTCCAAAAAGAAAATGCAAACCTAATGAAGCACATCAGGTGATGTGGCTCTGTTAGAGTAGAAGCCAAGCTTTTCAAGCACCTGTGTTTCACTCCTGCAGTGTGTGTGCAACATGAGTTGGACAGATGTCATCTGTGTGTTCTTCTTTATGCTAAGCAGAGCAGGGAGTCCCAGGGCGACCAGCACAGAACTGCTGAGTCCTGCTGCAAATTTGAGTACCTTTTCAAAGTGTTCTTCATACCTGGTTATAAGGAGATGATGGGTTCCTCGTGAACTTGAGTCCAAAATTGCTGAAGAGGTTTAGAAGACCTTGGTATGTACTTGATCCAAGATTAAGGAAGCTGAATAGGTGCACCTTCCTAATAACAGTAAGATCCTTGGCTTCTGTTCTTGTTAGAGAGTAGGACCATGGTGTATTTCTACAACACCAGCATAAACAGTATTTCAAACCCCGTAAAAGTCAGGAGGCATCCTTGCTTCACTGAGTACTTTGGTGAGAGTGTGCTTCAATCAGTCCCCAGGTCAGAACACACCTGAATTTTCAGATGCTCTAATTGCAGCCTTCATTTTATTGGATTTCTGAACCCACCTTCCCACTACATCTAACCAACGAAGCACAGAAAGTCCTAAACAAGACAGGCCAGTGACCAGAAGATGAGCATCCCCTCTCCAAAGTACAAATTTTTGAGATGGACACAAGGAATCCTGTAGATGACAGCCAGGCAAAAGGTGGGATTTTCTTTATAAATCAAATTGTTATTCACAGGATCTAAAGTACCCAAAGTTACAACCTCACTAACTTTTTCTGACTTTTATTGCTTATTTATGAATTATTGTCCATGTGCCTAACTCTTGGTTTTGGAGAAGAGGAAGATAATTTTATTTTTAACTGCAGATAAATGCTTGTGGTATAAGTAAAGACTTTGATTGTTCTTGCTTCCCCATGGGTACATGACATTGCCAGCTTTCCCTGTGCTGTTCTCTAGTCTGTATAGCGCTCCCATGGCCCCTGGGATTTGTCTTCACCTTGAACTTTGCTGGCCTTTCCTTCATGCCTTTTTGTGTCAGAATGTCTCACATTTTCATTGTCTATTTCTAGACTCTTTCCAGGTTTGCCACGGGGTTGAAACATGATGTTTTGGGCAGGATAAACTGTTGCTAAGAATAGAAGCTTCACTGCTTAATACAGTGATGAATTGAACTAGACTGCTGGGCAGCAAAGAACCAAGCAAAGAGAGATGCCAGCACTTTCAGTTGTTATTATCATCTCTAATTACTGCTATCAGTTTATATCCAGATGGATCAATTTGGCCCCTAGGCCAAAACTATTCTTTGCATAATCCAGATGAAGGCAAGGAAGTTGTGCCTTGGATGAATCTCACACCTCAATGCAGACTGCTCTGCAACTGGCAAGCTCTGTCTGTTTGTCTTGCATGTTGGCCTTGTCTCTGTCAAACCACGTGGCTGGATCCTGCTCATTTCTTAATGAGGAGGGTAGAAAAGGCATAGGTCACTATTGAGAGTGCATATTATGGACACCTGAGAATCCTGGAGAAAAGATTTGGTAGAAAGAGAAGGATTGCTGTTGTGGCAATCATTATCTCACACGGGGAAAGCAGGGTAGGAGAGCACCTGCTAGAGCTTCTTGGGATGTGAAAGGGAGGAAGGAATGTGCAATCATGTGGTGGTTTGGGGCAATTGAGATGTACAATAATTGCTGATGACAGCAATTGCATTTTCCTAGCAGATAAGTCAGTTCCAGATTGCTGGCTGATTGTGCAAAGACAGTGTCTAGTCTGATTTTCAATTCTCTAAATGTCTCTTGCTTTCTCTCCAAGTTTTATTCCATCTACCAAGTATGTGTTTTGAAGGAGCCATCCCATCCAGAGGAAAAGTAGCTCTGCAAGCTGCTGAAGTCCTGGTAGAGCTTGCAGGGACACTTCTTTCTCACTTCTGACCTCACAGTCCTTCCAGAGGGGTGGGCCAGGAAAGCCTTTGACCTCCATTCTCCTGCTGATAATGGCTGTGCTCTGTTAATTCTCTCTTGAGTGACAGCCAGTCCCTAAAAAGAGCATTTTTGTGATTAAGGCCAGCCTAATCTCGCTGAAGTTTGCTGCTTTAAAATATGGATATTTGAAATTGCAGATCCCTCAAATGGTGTAAGTTGACATGGTAATATCCAAACCACACTGTGGATCTAGTCCATCAGTTTTAACTGGTTGCCCCTTGGATTCATCTTGATTTACAAGAAATCTGTGAATTTTACTCTTGACTTTCAGAAGCTGGCTTTGGTTTCACAGAATGGGTAAGTTTGGAAGGGATCACAGGGGGTCATCTGGACCCACCTGCCTGCTCAAGCAGTGTCATCACAGAGCACGTAGCAGAGGATTATGTCCGGACAGTTCTAAAACATCTCCAGTGAGGGAAACTCCACAACCCTTCTGGGCAATCTGTTCCAGTGCATGGCAATCCCTCAGTAAAAAAGTTCCTGCTCATGTTCAGGTGGGACTTCCTGTTCATCACTTTCTGCCTCTTGTCCTGTTGCTTGGCACTGCGGAACAGAGCCTGGTCCATCCTCTTGACACCCTCCTGGCAGACAGTGACAGATATTTGTGAGGTTCCCTTTGTCATCTCTTCTCCAGGCTGAACAGGCCCTGGTCCTCCAGGCTTTCCTTATAAGAGAGTTGCTCTTGTCCATTCATCATCTTTGTCACTTTCCATTTGCCTCACTCTGGGAGCTCCATGTCGCTCTTGTCCTGAGGAGCCCAGAACTGGACACACTGGTTGTGGCCTCCCCAGGACTGAGAAAAGGGGCAGGATCACCTCCCTTCAGCTCCTGCCAATGTTCAGGATCCCACTGGCCTTCTTGACCCCCATGGCACTGCTGGCTTATGGACAGCTCTGTGTCCACCAGGTCCTTCTCCCCAGAGCTGCTTTCCAGCAGGTCACCCCCAGCCTGTGCTGGTGCCTAGGGGTTTTCTTCCCCAGGTGCAGGATCTGCATTTGCCTTTGTTGAACTTCAGGCAGTTCTCCTCTGCCAGTCTCTCCAACCTGTCAAGGTCCTTCTGAAGGGCTGCACAGCACAACACCAACATCCTACAATTACAGCAGTTGTTTTTTCATGGTTTCTCTGTGAGCCTACAAAGTTAACAGTCTCTTAGGAGCATCTATCAAGAGCATCTGTAAAATCAGAGTGGGAAAGGAGTCAGTCCCCTGCTAAAAACTAGATCATCTTTCCCACACTTTCACTCTTGCTAAACACTGGGCTTTTCTATGCCTAGGATTTCATTTCTACTTGGTCTTTTGTAGTAAGTGTGGCCCAAAATATATAAAGGTCATTCATTAATTCACAGGGCTTTAGAAGAAACCCTTGTTTGAGGACCGGATCCTATTTCAGAGACCAGAATGCTGTCTGTGGGCAGGGGTGTTGGACAGTGAGACACTTGGCTCCAGAACAGTACCTGGTACCACTGCTGGATGCCTGTCTGCAGGGAAGGGAGGAATGGCACCCATAGCCTCTGGAGGGTGGCTCTGCCCTCCCTTGCCCACCTGGGTGATGCAGGATGACTCCTGAGGTGTAGAACAGTGATACTGGCTGAGTTCAGATAACTGGAAGAGCACTTGTCCTGTCCAACAAGAGAACCACCTTTGGTGCTGAATCTCCATTTCCCTTTGGAAAAGTTCACCCCTTCATGCTGTTGTCTTGGCTTGTGTCTGAATTTTTTTTCTGCTTATACCCAACTTTAGGGGGATGAGATGGGGGAAAAGGCAGAGTTAATCACCAAACCAGCTCTTACCCCTATCTAGCTACTTTTTGCTTTTAAGGAAATGAAGTCATATTTATGTTCAGAGGTAATCCAGAAATGTGAGCTCCTGCCAAGACATTTATTTACACAAAGCTTAAGGGAGGTGATATTTGTCTGTGCTCAAAGCTTGGGCAGCTATCTTACACTAGAAGAAAGGTGGCAAACGCTTCAGTGCTGATACCATCAAAAAAAAGCTAATCACCAGCAAAACCAATATTCCTTGTCACCCTGCTGTGCCTGGGAGCACACAGGGTAGTCTGTACTCACCCAGACTTGTTGCTGCAAGTAATGCTATGAATTGTTGAGATGGAAAAGTATTTTAAAACACCTTTTGAACTGTTTCCCTTCCATTCTGGCTATTTTTTTTGTATGACAATTTTTGTTTAAAAGGGGAAAAGAAAAGGAGAAATCAAAACAAAGAGAAAGTTCTGTTGCACCGGAAGCATGAGCAGGACTGTTGACTTTCTGCCTGAATCCTGTATTTTATAACCATGAGAAATTGTTCCTTTTAACCACTGCTTGCCTTGATGTATGGGAGCAATGAAATAGAAAATGTGTTGCAGTGCCTAAACAGACATTTGACATATTTCAGAGACTTGTGGTAACCTGCTGCAAATCTTTTGCTTACTTTGGGTTATATTATTTTTTTTTTTTAATAGGTAAATAAAAGGAAAAGGGGACCTACACAATTATGGTTGTTCTTACTGCTTTCTTAGTATTTTATCACTACTGTAATCAGGGCCTGGAAAATGGATGCGTTTTAACAGCATCTTTCTTGATCTTTATTAGCTGTTTTATTTGCCAGGTACTTTATTTGTTCAAGCACTTTACAACTGAACTTAAGAAAATATTGATGTCCTCCTTGTATTACCACTGGGAGAGATAGTTATAATATATAATCAAAGACCTAGGGGTTAAGTTTTATGGGGTGCCACTGGCAAGTGAAAATCACTAACTAAGAGTTTTGTTTCACCAGTCCCATCAATTTTAGTGCAATCCAGCATATCCTTTAAGAAGCTGCTGGAATTAAGGAATTCTTCAAAATGATAAGAAATTTGTGGTAGGCCTTACCTACTGCCTTTGTTTTAGACACCACACTATGGGCTCAAGCAGTCAGTAAAGACCCAAGACCTTTACCTGTTCAAGAAAAAAACAAAAACAGAATAAGATTTGGCACTGAAGTGAGGAAAGTTTTCTCTGGACACCAAAACTTGGAAGACAAATTACACAAGAACTCTGAGGCCAAAAAATAAACTTAATTCCCTTGCTGACCTCAGCTTCTCAAAGTCATCTCTCAGCATAAACAACTTCAGGAAAAGCCACTTGCCCAATAGGAGTCTATGCTCACTAAATCAGCATCTGCCCTCGTGCCCATTGCTTCCTTTTTGGTAAATTGAGGAACAAAACACTTTGGAAAAGGCTCTTTGCTGGAAGCTGAAGTTGCCTGGAAAAAGCAATGGAAGTTCATTCTCCATGCCTGAGATGTGCAAATGACTCTGTACTTCACAAATGTAGCACATTAATTTCCAGCTCTTCCTTGTGTCCGGCTCATTTTCCTAGCTCAGCTACATGACCCCATATCTGCAGATTCTGTAAAGGCAAAAACTATCATTTAGGAAGTGGGGTTTGCTTCTTTAAAGAAAGTGAGGGATTTCATAACTTCAGTGTCACCCACCATTTAGTTTGTTGGGCATATGAAGATAGCTGGAAAACATTGTGGTAGCTGTGCAAAAGATGGCATGAGAATGCTATTGACAAAATATATGGTTACATCCTCAGAGAATTTTCTTTATTTTTCCTCTCCATTCACCCTAAAGGCTGAAAAAATAAATGTTTTCAATTTTTTTTTCAAAATGTGCAGTATTTAATTGACTGTTATTCTGATAAAAAATGTCAACTATGTACTGTAGCACTTAATGAGAAAAGAATGGCAATGAAATCAGGGAATGTTCAGCAGAATTTTTTAGCCCAGAAGAAAACTTTAATAAGAAGGAAAAATTGTTTCTCATCAGAATAGGAAACAAAAGTTGAAATTTTGAGCCACATAGTAGAAAAATATTCTGAAGAGGTTTTCAAATAAGAAATAACATAAAATGTCAACATTGCCTACCAAAATAAAGGTGTTCAATGTGTCAAAGTAACACTTTTCATTCGGAATTAACATTTTGAAATGAAAAGCACTTCCTCTTGAGATGCTGGATTTTTACTCTAAAGAGCTCTCAACTGAAAAATCTGATAAAAATGTATATTCTTCCTTTAGAAAAATTTTAGTTCAGCCTGACCTTTGCTCTCTGAGGAAGCATGTTTTATTCTGAAACCTTCAACTAGTGTTAGGTAGGATGCAGTAAACCACATTTTTAGCTTGCTTTGGTGTTTGTATAAATGGGGATTTCTTCCTTCCTTACAGAATTCTGATTTCCTTAATATTTAGAAATTATCTTCTTTCCACAGCATGTGACAAAGGAGTTTTTATTCAGGTGTTCTTGTGAAACTTTTGCTATTTTTCTTTCATTTGTCACAAACTAAATCAAGCTTTATTATAAGCTAAATGTCTATGCTCTGCTGCTCTTAAAACAAGCTGTTATAGTTTTTAAAAAGGAAAAAGGGAACAGAATATCCAGATGATGAATACAAGTAGTGCCTAGTGGAAAAAGTCAAGGCGGGGGGTGGGAAGAGGAAATAGCTGTGAAAACACTTTTTGAACAAATAGCCATGCTTTAACTTTGTATCCAGGCAACCTTGCAATACACTGGAAGAACAGGCATCCTTCTATATATATATTAGATAGTTTAATGTTTACTGCTGAAACTTGGAATGTAGCTCCAAGCACTATTTACAAATGTTTGGGATGAAGTAGTTCCAGAAAACCAAACAAAGAGAGGAGGGAGGGATATTAACCCAAACTTGCTGTTTCTGTTTTTATCATCATGTTGCTATGTATAATCTAAAATAGCAGGTAGTAGCTTATGTAACAGAGCTGGAGGACAGGGGAAAGTTATGGGAGCTGTCGTGGGGCTGGACTAGGACAAGGAAGGGACCATGGCAGGTGAACCTGAGGGAGGTTTTCAGAGGAGAGAGGGAGAAAGCATTCAGGTGATGTAAGGGAGAGAGGGATTTGGGGAGGAAGACTCCTGGTCTGGGTTTGTGATGGGTTTATGGAAGTACACACTGCCCTGGACTGGGGCTGAGAAGCCTCCTGTCTGCTCCTGCTTGCCCATTCCCTCTATCCCAGGTACCAGCGATGTGACAAGCCCTGTTTGTCACATGTCACCTGCTCTCCCTTTGTGCTCCTTGTGGGGATGGATTGTGTGGGCCATGTTAGGGTTAAGGTATGTGCATGTAATATGTGTTTGTATAATCCTCTGTTCTTAGGGCTGTGCAAGCTGCCCTAAGAGCAGTGGCATGGTCACGTCTCAGCTGGGCACAGCTCTGTTGGCAGACACCTACAAGGCAGGTGAAATTGCCCTGACAGAAACGTGCTTTTAATGGTAGCCCCTCTAATGAGGGCTGAAAGAGTTATGTTTTGGATCAGCAAGTGGGAGGTTTGTCAGCCCTTAGTTCCTGGGAGGTTTATCTCTGTTTCTGGTTCCAGAGAATGCTCATGCTCTGCAGTGTAAAAAGGATACCCCAAATGATCCAGAAAGCAGATTATACAATGTCTTGAAGGCAGAAGGGAATAGTCCTACAATTTAGATCTAGGGCATCATTCTTTATTCTTTCTTTTTTTCTTTTCTTTTATGGATGCTTTGAATCTCTTTAGTTATGTTCTCCTGTGATTGTATCTAACCACAGAGTAGGGAGGCATTTCTGAGATGAGAAACTCTTTGATCTTGGCATCACTTAATGTTTCATTTAATCTGATTTTATTGAGTGATCTTCCTTGATCTGAAAAGGAACATGTTCTTCCATCTAGCTCTTAAATTCACATTCAAATTGAGATTCTGTGAAATACACTTAAAAAAAACCAAACCCAAACTCCAGGGTAATGTGGGAGTGTTACAAATGGTTTGTGCTGTATGTCACAGCCATGTGTGATTTCCCACTGGACAGAACTGTGAAGCAGAGTAATTCCTCATCCTCTGAAGCCACAGATCCCTACCACCTCACCCGTGATGAGTCAACATGTGCTTTCTTCCTTTAGCGGTTGATGACATGTGATGAAATATTCTAATTCTGTCCGGGATGGGACAATGATGCATCTTCACTGACTACTTCATTGTAGCTTTTTGTAAACCTTTGGGAAATGCTATTTTGGGAGCCCCTAACAGCCAGACTTTAAAGTTTCACTTTCAGACAAACTCAGTCAACACATTTCACGATCACATTTTAGTTCTGCCAGTCATTTCTGTGATGCTGGGGCATATCTTGTATCTCTCTGCCTTGAAGAGTTAGCAAGTGATGTCAAACACTTTCAGTGCAGAGACAGCTCATTTCACCTGTCCCTGCTTGGCTGTGATACACATTGAGATCTGAATGTTATCCTCACAATGAGGCCTACTTGGTGCCAGGAGAAATTCAGAGTGAATTTGTGCTTGGGCCATGAGTTTTAGTTGGATTCAGTCCCCTTGTGCTTGCTGGAGAGGAGTTTGCTTTTGGTCTAGTTACGAGGACTGCTCATGGTTTAAGGGGTTGCTCACTGCCAGCCTATGGAATAAAACCCATTAAAGTCTGACACAGACCCTCAGACTGATCCTAGATCACACAGCTTCCAATGCTGCCTCCAATTCTCTGCCTGTTTTGTGTGTAAAATGTTCGTTTTTCAGACTCTCAAAAATGTTTTTCATCAGTCCTTAGGCTAGAAAAATTAGTAACCAGTGAAAGTCAAGTATTTGAGTTGTTAATCTCTGATGGGAAAGCACATGCTGTAAAAGTGGCTCTTACCAGTGCTTTTTTCTGTGAGAGCAGAACATCTCTTCTTGGGTTTTATGCCTTGCCTACATCCCCCCAGCATATCTGTGCCTGCCCACGCTGCAGGCTGCAGCCTCGTGGGGAGATGCTCAGGATGTCTGGTTACAGTGGCAGGGAGTTGGCTGTGCCCTCATTTACCCTGCACAGCTTTCTGCAGACACCTGTGGCCAACGACCTGGAGGGCTCTCAGAGCTCACAAACCAGGCAGTTCTGCACAGCTGGTGCACACAGCATCAGTCAGAGCTGTGGCATGGTCACCTCTCAGCTGGGCACAGCTCTGTTGGTAGACACCTACAAGGCAGGTGAAATTACCCTGACAGAAATGTGCTTTTTATGGTAGCCCCTCTAATGCTGCAGGACATGGAAAATGGGATGGGATGTTTTAGCAGATCAATCCCAAGTGTAGCTTTGCTGTCAGCAGAGGGACATTAGCAGCTGCCATGGAGTGATGTCCTTCTGCTGGGTTTGTGTTTTACATCTGGCATCTTGACTGATACTGCTCTGGTAATTAAGTGTTTCTTTATATTTTCATTTCCATGTGGATGTTTGTGGCATGTACTGTCCCAGCACTAGAAAAGATGATCAAATTAAAAAATGCATCACAGAAAGCATTGAAAGGTGTTTATTCATTCATTGGAATACTGTGGTTGGATTAATTTTCCCATAAGTCAGTTTTTGGATGAAGGAATTTTGGACACTGGCAGCACAGTTTTAAAAGGCTGCAAGCAAGAAAAGAGTGAGCTGGTAGGAGGTAGAGCAAGTAGGCTCCTGTTTAATGCTTGGGGAATTACTTCAGTTATATTTTGCTCTTCATATGAATTGTTTGCTCTGATCTGAGCAGCTATTTACCCTTCACTGTATCAGCTGAAATGTTTGCCTGCCTCAAAGTTCATATCACCTTATGAGCAAGTTCACCTAAAGGAAACATCAGCCTTAGCCAAGTCAGTACAAAAGGGGAAAAAAAGGGGGGAGAAATGAAGAGAACAGAAAAGGAATGTGTTTGGGGGAACTCAGGAAAGTGTTCTGTGTGTAAGCCAGTGAATCTTAAACAATATTAACTTCTTAGCAACAATGATTCTGTTTTGTTTAACTAACAAAGGATATTGTAAGCAGATATGTGCATCTCAGGCAGATAAGGTTTGTGTTGGACAGTTCTTTTATTGGTCCAACATTTGGTAATTCACTCAAATTTAGCTATGGAACAAGAATTATGCATATTTGCTTCTGAGGCAGAGGTTAGACATAAGGCTCCCGGTAATTTTCCAGTTCCTTGCTAAATTTAAATCTTAATAGAATGGGGCCCAGCCTGTCATCTTTATGTTTTCATGCCAATCCCAATAGAGTAGGGAAGCAAAAGGGCAGAATTTAACTGTCTCTTCCTCTCAATAGAAGAGTAGCACTTTTGTGTGTGCATTTCTTTTCCATCCAAGATCTCAAAGCACGTGAATATTCTCTTTATGTCAGTGGAAAACCAAGGCATGGAGCAATTCAGGCACTATTCAGCCCATGATATCAAAGCACAAGCTGGTGCATTGCAGCCCACATAATGAATTGTAGGAACACATCCTCTGTGAAGTCCTGCATTTAAGTCCTATAATATCCTATAAAGAAGAATAAAGTGAAGGAAAAGCTGTTGAGTGATTGCCTCCTAGTTTCACAGGAGGCCAGCCCAAGGCTGGGAACAGACCATGGGAATCCTGGATTCCATCCCCATATCAAATTGCTACATGTGCCTTGCTTCCTTTGAGCAATCATTTCTCTTGCTAAGGTAACTTCTTTTAAAGTATTTGAATTTTCAGCTGTCAAGTGTAGACCAAATTTATTTCATCAGATTGATGAGGACTCCCTTAGTTCTACTGCACTAAACTGAGTCACAGCTGCCCCACTTCACTCCAAGCCACTGAATTTTGTAGGATTAGAGGCCAAACATCTTCTCTTGCTGCTTTCTTTCTGTCTCATAATTCAGGCAGGAAAGTTGGATAAAACTGGCCAGGTTCTTGTTGCCAATGAAAACTTATTCTATCAAAAAGGAAGAAAAAAGGCATTTCTCTGTGCTCACCAGCTCAAATAAGGAATGGAATTCATTCCTTAGTAATCAGGGAAATTAAATAAAGTGAGGAGACAGAACATAAGGGTGTAAATTTAGTTATTGAAGTGCTGCATTAAATTCCTGGATTAGACACACAAGGAGGGTATGCCTTTCATGGGAAAATGCCTTTTAGCTTGTTAGTCTTAGTGCTGAGAATTCTCTAAATTAAGAATTTCTTTGATGTCTGTGTGGATGTAAATGCCATGTATGCAAATTTTACTGAGTCACACCTGGAAGAAACAAGATTTCCAAAGCTGAGCTGAAATGGCCAGCCCTTCTATGAAGGTCTTCTCCCAGCCCTTTAAAACTGCTCTCATCCCATAATCCCAGCACAGATTTCCATGAAATGTTATGTCCCAGCTTGTCTGAGAGGGTTGGGCCATGCTTGGACCTTTAACATGACATTGGTTACGTTTTCTGATGACACTGAAGCCAATGGACTAGAGAAAGTTGGAAGATGTTTGCCTGACCTACTCCAGCTCCTGAGCTGCTGACAAAGCCCCCAGGCAGGTTCTGGACACTCTTGATGTTTTTTGCCTACATATAAATGGTTTATATTAACTTGTCTCAGGGGTTTCATGAGGATTAGTTAATATTTGCAAGGTATTCATGGACATGTAGCATGTGAAGCATCCAGAGCCAGTTTCTTCCTCTTTAACTTGTATGACCCGATAAAGGATGCTGGGTTTCCTCTCTAATCTACATTTTGTAACACAGAAACCTTCTTCTGTTTGCCTTCCCCTGTCTGCAGCTCTTGGAACAACAGGAACAACAAAGCCTGAACTCTATTCTTTGTGGTTATTTGCTCTTTCAGAAGGCAGGGGAAAGGGGAAGTCTGTGCAGAAGAAAGTATGTGATACTGCTTAGGACTTGAGCAGAAAGTTGCCCTACAAAAGAAAATAAATACAGAGCTTTCAAAAAAGTGTATTTCTAAGCATAAATATAAGCTCAGGCCTCCCTAGCCTGTGTTTAGTTTCAACTTAGAGATTTCTGCCTCAAAGTTGAAGGGTTTGTTTGAAAGCTTGGTTGCTTTTCCATGTGTATCAAATGATCTGTTACTATCACTGCTCATAAACCTGTTTGATTTCTAGTAGCTCTGTTTTGATAATCTCATTGAAGATACCTGCCAGGGAAAGTGGATTTCAATAGGCCTTTTTATTTCCTCATTCACTGTAAAGTGTAGCATTGAAGAGTAAATTTACCCCCCAGTGAACTTCTGCCCTGGTATTATAAAGGTTATTACTGATCTGTGCAATTCTTTGCATGTAAAGGACATTTCTTCTAATTAAATTTCTACTACCTTTTATGAGCCAGGGCCTGATTTTATTTTTTTCTCTCCACCCCACCTTGTCTGGGATGGGGTGAATGCCCTTTTTCTGGGACAACTGTGATCAGGCCAGTCTCGTGAGGCTTCCACCTCCCCCTGGCATGACCTCAGTTCTACATTGCTCTCTGTGCTAATGCTTTCCAGAGCTTCCCAAAATCATTAACCCTGTGAAAAACCTATTGGTGATGACCTAGGGCAAGTTAGGCATCACTGAATGTAGAGGATGGTATTCTGGTGTGGTGAAAGGTTATTCAATTTTGCCTTCTGAAAGTGTGTGGGAAGGTTGGAATGGGGGGGACAAGAGCTCTTTGCTGATATGAACTTAGGATGGGGGACGAATTTTGGTGCAGAGAAGCAATGGCAGATGTGACAAGGATCTGAGGTGTGTGGATGCAAGAGAATCATCACCAGTGGCAGAACTGATGCTGACTTCATCTGGATCAGGGTTTCAGTCTGGTATCTCCAGCCACTCAACACTGTTGACTTTCTAAAAAAAGTAGACAAAATATTGTCATGACTGTTCCTGGCAATCCTGGCCCTCCTGGGACCATGTGAGTATGGTCCATTTCAAAGCATCACCTATGAAAATGATCCCAAAGGAGCCATACAGTAACATCTTTAGTTCTTTAGCAAAAGCCACCATTCCTCTAATTTATCAGCTGTAATTAGAAGGGGCATTTACCCCTCTTTCACTGTAGAGAGTTAAACACCAGAGTAAGAGAAGAATATTGTTAACAAAGAAAGAGGGAGCAGTTTAAAATGGATTTTGTTATTTTAGATGTTAAGTTAGGTTCTCTGACAAGTTATACAGGGAGCTTTTTTTACAAAGAGCAGTGGGAGCAAGAAACCACAGTCATTTTACAGTTTGTCAGCTGGAGTGGTTATGGCTCACTGTAACAGCAAAACAAAGGATCAGACAATCCAAAAGGTCCTTTCAGCCCTGTTTTCCTAAAGCATATATTGACTAACAAATATAAAGGGCAAGGGAACTCTGCTGGGTGGAGCCAGGGTTAATTACTCTTCACAACCCAGCATGTGAATTATGATAGGTATGCCAGATCTTGGCTGGTGTAAACTGGCAGACTTTGGTGCAGCTGCAGTGGTCTAGTTCAGCTGAGGATTTATCCTTTGGTGCTTAAAAATGTAGCCATTTTATGCACAAAAAATACAAAAATGTTTTCTTTCTATTGCCCTTTAGCCCACTACAGATTTACATCAGCCATCATACTTACTTCCCCAGAGAGTATATTTTAGGTGAACAGATCTCTAAACTTCACCATTTTCTGGACAGTAACCCTGGCCCCTCCTTTATTTCAAAGTTTGACTCTCATTTTCCTAGCTAATCCCCCTGAGCTTTTGCAAATTCCTCCTTTCCACGGTAGTTTTCCCAACAGGTTTATGCCAATCTTTTTACTCCTCCCCATCCATTTGCCTGTGTCACTCACATTTAGTCCTTAATATCTATCCCTATAAATCACTTCTGGTTTTCCTCTTACACTTTGGCTTTTATGGATGCAGCTGTGGCCTGTAGCAACCTGGGAGTAAATTAAATATAGAAATGTGTTCTGCCTGTGATGAAGGAAACTTCCCTAATCATGTGTTGCTTTCACTAATGCCATATTTTACTTCAAGCATTGATCTGATTTGCTTTCTACAATCCATTTAACATCAACATTTTGCAGTGATTCTGTTGTGAAAGTATCTTCCATGTTATTTCTCTTTACCAAACATTCTGACAGATTTTTCCATTTAGTCCCAGGGGCTATGAATTCCTTTTGAACTATGTTTTCCCTGCCTTCCCTGGTATTTGCAGCACCTCCTGATTTAGATTCAATATCTGAATTTAATTAGTATGCTCTCTGCCCTCACTCAGATCACTAAATCTGCCCACCAGGAGCAAAGGGAAAGGATGAGCCTGGAGCAATGTTTGCCATTGCAGAGGATCAGTGAATGGCAATAAGCATGAACAGAGGAATTGTTAATATCAATACACCACATTCCTGGGGAGAGAGTTGATGGGTTCTAAAGTCAGGCAAAATGATACACGAATGTTTAGTCTCAGGTGGCATCTTTTGCAGATAAATTCAAATTAAGCTGCAATAAATTCATGGCCCTGCTCGTTAAAGCTGTCAGCAAAGAGTGCGAGGAGCCCAGCCAAGATGTAACACAAGAATGGATTAACATCTCCCAATCTTCCTGGGATAAGGCAAACTCTAATCTAGCTGCATTCCTGGGATAGAAGTAGGACATCTGAATGACATAATGCAGTTTGTCATCAACATGTAAGTCTTGATTAAAGATACCTCAGAGGTTGTGGAGAAACATAAATGAATGCATTAAAAACTCTGAGCGAGAATGACAGAAGCAATGGAACCTAAAAGATTCTTAGCTGGAATTTGTGATATAATTTGGTCTTTTAGGCTCTGGCCAGAGCAGTGCCAGTGCTAGGAGATCAGTGCTTTGATCCAATTCCATGACAATCAATAGATTGCAAGGACATATTTTATGTTCCACAAATCAGCAGGTGCCATTTGGAGATGGATTACTCTGTCCCTTCTATCCACATGTGCTTGGCATATGTTCCATTATTTACGTTCTCCCCAGATAAATCAATAGATCTATCGATCTACTGAATAGGCTAATTTTTTTCTCCCCATCATTGTCATAATCTGAGAGCTGACTGATAACTGTATTGCTTTGCTTTGCTTGCAACTTCTTTAACTTCACCCCAGAATTAAAACAAAGGCTAATCCAAACTCACCCATTTTTCACCTGGAAGTTTGTGCATGTATGTTGTGAATGAAGATAGATAACCTCACACTTCCTGATGAGTACAGTAAGTGTTATCTCAAGTGTTATATCATCTGAGCAAAAAGACTCAGATGTCCAAAGAATATAGAAGTCCAAGGCACAGGGAAACACTGACAGTATGCACATTGTGGCCTTGTCCTTTTGATACAGATCAGATAGTGAGTGATAATATGAGGGTAGATGAGAAAAACACCAGTGCCCTAGTGTTTGAAGCCACCAGGTTCCTTAACTGCAGCATCTGCTATGCCAAAGTTACTGTTGGCTTGCGAGCTCCAAATCTCTGCGGGTGTTTTGCTTCTGTTCTGGCCAAATGCAGATGGTGAGGCAGCAATCCCCTGGTCCTGGGTTAGCAGAGGGGAAGAATGGCTTACTGTCTTATGTGGGGGAGAAGAATGGTGGCACTTTGAAAGATCTTGCTGAGGTAGCCAGTCAGAGGCATTATTCAGGGTAATATCAGAGATCTGCTGTGCTGATCCGAAGAAAAATGAAATCAGGCTCTTTCACATGGTTGTTCAAGTGGGCATGACTGAGGACTACTTTCTGTGCTTCTTCATAGAAGGCAGTAGTTAAGAAAGCCACTGTGGCTTGTTGGATGTTCAAATGAGGGAAGCAACGGATTTTTTATTCTGTGGTCATGTCAAGGGAAGGATTTGGCAGCAGACAGGCATGCTGGAAAATTGTAAAGTGCTGGAGACAAAGCTATACTGACAACATAGAGTGAGTTGAAGGAAACTTTCCTTTAAGCTCACTGAAAAAAATAGAAAAGTTTGACAGTTATGTCTCTATTTGTTTCTTTCTAAAATGGATTGATTTTTCCTCCAGAAATTCTGCAAAAGATGTAGGCACAAGTAGCAGACGTTTCAATTGCAAATTTGGAGGGCAATCTGTCTACCTTATGATTCTTATTCTAGAACCAGTGCTATGAAGTACCCATTTGCAGAAACATTTTAAGTTTTTAGCACATCTTCTTTCAAAACTTACCATTGGAGAAAACTTTCCAGGCTGGGAGTTCAGTTTGCAGCACAACAGAGGAGTGGAGTAAGAGCTGAGGGGGGAAAGCATGATGTGTGTAGACAAGAAGAAACAAGTTGGAGGCTCTCCACCTGCCTGTTGTTAACTGACACACTTGAGCAAAACCAAACCAGAACCAGCATCTAGAGACTTGCATCCTGCTGCACTACTTTTTTTATGTCCTCCCTAGAGTTTGGAGAGGCTGCACCTGACCTTTGTATGCACTGACTCTAGTTGTGCCAAGCAAGCAGTTCAGTAGCAAACTAAGTGGAAATAATTATTTTAATTAGTGTAATTGGATTACACTGAAGTGTTTTTGGGGACTGCTGTTCTGCTTCAGATGTTGTTCAAACTGTCCTGGCTGTATATCATTTCTAAATCAACACATTACATAGGGGTTTAGGCAGAGAAAAGGGAACTGGCCAGAAAAAGGCCCGATTTACTTCAGATTTGATATTTGATAACACAAGGAACGTAGGGTGGATTGCAGTAGGTTTTTACTAGGACAGCAGATTTTTTTGTAAGCTGTCATCATGTGCACCTTATTTTCTCAGGAACTCATGAGGTTATAGGTATTTTTTTAACCTTTGTTTCTTGCTTGTCATCAACAGCTGAAATCCCATCACCATCCACTGTGAACAGAAAAAAACAGGAAAAAAAGCCCTGTGTTCTCCAGGACCTTACCTTTTAACAGGAGCAGGTCATCACTCAGCTACCCAAAGCACTGAAAGCCCTCAGTCAGTATATATATTAGAGAGAAATAGTGGAGATCAGATTGAGACATGCCCAAAAACCTGGGTATTATTGGCTATACAGTTGCATCTCAAAAGGTATTTGACTGCAGCTGATTACATCTGCTTTCAACTAGTAGAGAAAATGATGAACAAATCATCAGCATTATTTCCCTTCACAGCAGCTTTTTTGAGGCAGCCTTCCATAACCTTATGTACTTGACAGCATATTTTAGCACTAACACTTGGTATGGCTGTTTCTTCTCCTGAGAGAAACTGTGATTCTCACTAAGGAAACCCCTTGAATGCAATAAATCATTTACTGGAGCACAGTCCATTGCATTTCAACAGATCAGCATTTGGTGCTTGGAGTTGGTGGCTGGGATCAGACAACATCAACTGTAAAGAAATTCAAATTCCGAATCTCAGTGTTGGTTTCATTACTGGGCTTCTGCCTGTGTGTTGTGCAGGCTAAGACTGAATTGGGCTTTCATGCAGATTGTTTTCACGATCCTTCAGATCCTCTAAATGAGATTAAAAGGGATGATAGAGCCAATACCTCCTGCCCTCAGTGAGATCATAGCAGGTTTCTTGAACACTACCTGAAAGACAGATTATGATGGCCAGAGTAAATGTTTGGTGAAGATAAGTAACTAGATGATAAAACTAAATGCCTGTGGGTTATCCAAGGAAACTGAAAGAGAAAACAGGCTGGGAGAAATTGTAAAAATAGTTTATTCACATGAGCATCCAGTATTATATTAAACATGCTAAGTTTGGGATATACTAGAGCTTCTCTTTTTATTACATCCTTAACAGTCAAGTGAACATGGTTTTAGAAGAGTGGAATGTTTTAAGCAAACATTGCTGACCTAGATTTTCAAAATGGGTGAGCTTGAGGACACTGTCTTCATTTTATGCCTCGTTAACTTTGCCTGTTCTTCAGAGTTTCCATGGAAACTACCTCTTTGGTGACAGATAGAAACTTTTGATGGGTCAAGTAAGAAAAAGGTAACAAGAGGTATTAGGGCAGGGAATATGTTACAGAGTCCTCATGGAAGAAGGCAGTGAATGAACTTTGAACATAAACAAAGGGATGATAGTAGAAGACCATAAATGTCAGTGCATTGACAGTGAGGATGATTCAAAGTTACTATGGGATGTGAAAGTACAAACTTAACAGAGCATGACCTTGTTCTGATAGTTAATGAAGTTAAGCCGGGCTCAGAATAGAATAACAGAGATCAGTCTGACTTTGTCATTATGGATGAATAAGCACAGCTCCAACCCAAAATTTCAAACATGATGGTGCTGAAAGAACCTCCAAAGAGCACCAAGACTGATGCAGCTTTGTGCTTAAGGCACCTGTAGTAAGAACACCTGTGGTAAAAACACACTTCTGCCCTACAGAGGTATTGCACCCAACCCATTTCTAGGCTACTGTACAGCCTGCACTGTCCCTGTCACTCTGGGAAGGTATCAGTAATGTAACTACATGAGTGTATTATAGACTGAACTATTTTTCTTGGTGGGTATTTTAAGCTAATTACAGGTTGGTGTTTTCTAAGGACATCAGAAAATGCAGTCAGGAGCTCAGCTACTGGGCTTATCTCTACAAGTGTGCTTTGTGAATGGAATTCAGTTATGAGCAATATCTAGAGCCCTGTAAGGAAGAGACACAATAAAAATATATCTTCATTCTGGGTATGGGATGAGAATCAACAGTCAAATTTAAAAGATCCATTGTCAAGTTGAATATGTCTTTACCTTGAATAAGAAGTGCTTTCTTACAGTAAGCCCACCCCACCAGACTAAAATGTTTCTCTTCTGCTTTGAGAAAACTTTAAATTTGCATGCATTTCTTCTAGTTTTACATCTGACAAATGTGTTCTCATAGTCTGTAAGTCAAAAGTGATAAAAAGTGTTTAGATTCTTGTCACAACATAAGTTTTCAGCAGAACCAGACTGAAAAATATGCAGACGGTTGGACATTAGAAAATGGAGAGCTGTAGGTGTGATTCTGGCTCTAGTTTCGTGGGATTCTGGATGATTAATCTGATACTTTTCTCAAGCCTGTGTTTTCCAATCTCTAAAGTAATATGATGATATCTATATTTTTATAAGTGTCTCTTCTAAGGTCTAGGAGTTGGAAGGTCTGCATATGTACTAGGGGGATTTAAGCCTATTACTGTCCAAACAATAGTATTAACTGCAAGTGCCTTGTATTGCCTGCGTACAAAATTTCTTGTAAACAGAGCTGAATTGGGCTCCTGAGAGGGGGACAGGGTGATGGAGATTGTCTTTCTCTTCCTTTTAGCTGGCAAGTTTAAGGACTACCTGTAGTCAAGTAGTTGGTACATGAGATATAGAATGGAGGTGAGGCTGGCAGAGCAGCCTGTCTTGAAGACAAGCATCTATTCCATGAGGCACAGTTGGAATGAAGACTCAGTGCTCATCAAGTTGAATTAAAAATCTGGAGTGTAAATTTGGCAAGCTTCAGAGCAGTGTCCTAGAGTTTAAAATAACGCTAGCCCCCTGCCCTGTCACTGCACTCTGTTAGGAGCCAGCAAAAGATGAGATGAATTGTGATGAGATGAGGCTTTAGAAGGGATGCTGGTGAGGCTCTGATGGAACTCTTGGCTAGAATTATGAACCATCTCCAGTTCCAGGGAGCTCTTCCAAAACAAAGACCCCAAACCTGGAGACTAGTGTGCAGCAAGTCAGCTTTGCTCCTTGGGCTTTGTGAGATGGTGTTCATTGCTGGGAGTATCCTTGTGAACTCAGCACCTGCCTTTTCAATGGACTTGGTTGTGGCTGACAAGGTGAACTGAGCTAGAGCTGAGGAATCCTGCCTGGCTTGCCTGGCTTGTGTGTGCATTTGTGTGTGTATATATAGAGATATAAAGAGTAAGCACAAAAGGTAGAGACAGTTTGTGTCATCACAAACAGTGACAGTGCTCTCTTCACTTTCTGATGTGGCCTTGCTGTCGTATCCAGTGTAATGGCGAGCCCATCCCTCAGCTTAGTTTGCGTTGCATGTGTGGGCTCTAGGCCCTGTCCATCCCTAAGCCTGACTGCACCAGAGGTGACTGAGACAGAGATGCAGGCTCCTTCCCTCCTCTCCTTTCCCAGGTGCAGGAGTTTGGAGCTGGCTGCCATTCCTGTCCGTTCTGTCTGTCCCACACAGGAGCCAGGCGAGGCCGGGGGGAAGGTGGCAGGAGCCAGGCCGGAGCAGTCTCTGTTGGATCTGTCCCGCTGGCAGTGCCAGGCCCTGGGGCTTGCATTGGTACATGGAGCTACAAAGCTGCCTGAGACTTCATGAAAACGTACAATAAGGCAGCCAAGGTGAGTCCCCTGAGGTATGAGTGACGTGTGAAGAGTATAAGTGGGGGTGAATCTGCTTTAGGGAGAGGTTTCTTGCAGCCATGGACAATTTGAGTGGCCTAACACTACAAGGGTTTTCCCCTTGCCCATTCTTTGATCTGCTGTGGATGGGTCATTTCAGGGGATTCTTGTTTATCTTTGAACTTTCAAAAGATCATGAAAGCACTGAGCAAAAGAGACATAAAATAAAATAGCATGCATTTGTTTAACATGGTGAAGTGTGTAGAACTGCAGAGTTACCTGGACAGCAAGGCCTCTTTCAGTTCTTATTTTCATAATTATGTGGGCATGGTAATTTGTAAAAGCTCTACTGCTGTATGCAACCTTGAGCATCAAATTCTGCTCTCAATTCCATCAGCTTAATTAAGATATAGTTATGTGCTGATATGATAAAAATGTCGCTGAAGCTGCTCAAGTGCTGCAGCAATGTGCTGGATGTAAACAAAGAGCTGGACACACCAAGGCATGACAAAGGGGATGGCTGGGTCAGGAGTGCTGCAAATGGCTCAGCTATAACAGTGATCTCTCAGTGCCTGTGCTGCCACATGTTTTTCCAATGTTTTGAGTCAGCCTTTTCAAAGAAATCACAGAATTTTCCTCTTGCGTGGGCACAGTCTTGGTTTGACCACAGGCCCATTGGCTTCCTCTGGCTACTGGTCCTTCAGCATCCTGCCCATTGTGGCATAAGACAGATACTTCCAAGGAATATTCCCCCTTCACAGGGGTGGGGAAATGCTGTTGCTCTGGTTTCTTGGTAACTGGGCTTTTATGTACCCAAGGATTGTGAAACAGAGGCTGGAACATGCCTTTTTCTCAGACCTCCTCTGGTTTCAGTTGTCACATCTACAAGCAGAAGAGACCATGCAACACATGCCCTCTCAAATCCTATCAGCTGGGGAATAGTGGGATCTTTCAAGAGCAGGAATTGGTTAGTCCCAACTTTGCCACTTCACCAGCAATGCAAATGTCTGTTATCCAAAGGATATTTAGGAAGAAACCTGCCATGATAATGCCTGAATATCCAAAACAACATCTTATGACCAAATATTATGAAATCATCAGATTAAACAGAGAAAAAATAGCACAAGTTGCCAGGGCAGATTCCTCCTCTGCTTTCATGTGACTATCTAATCTACCCTGACCTGCCAAGTTGCTTGAAAGGATGTTAGTGTCTGAGCTGGGGACATTAGTATTATAGCACTTCTCTGTACTTGCTAGCATGAGAACAGTAAGGAAAGTATGTACCAGAAGGAGATTGATACTGGTAATGTAATTCACTGTTATGGCTTTTTAGAGACAGAATTCACTGTAGTGATCTTGTCTAAATTTTGAGAAGATTAAATCCAGGAAACCCTTAGGATCTAGATAGGGGTTTTTACTCTTACTTGTTCTGAGAAACAAATACCTCCTCTTCGTGGGAGCTGACTTCATCACATCTGACAAGGCAGGACAGTACCTGACCTTCTTTGTAAGACACCTAAAGCAGAGATTATCCTTAATTATCCTCAATATTCGTCCTATAAATTGTCCTGCGGCAGTCAGAGACGCACCCTGGCTTTGGGAGCAGAGTGCCCTGGAGGCACACTTCCCTGGGGTGGCCCTGGGAGGCACTGTGTGCCTGTGCCAGCTGACTGAGAGGCACCTCGAGGTTAAATTCCTTCCTCTGCTTCCCCCTTCTTTCCAGAGATTAGTAAGCAAATTGCTGAGCTTTACCACAAATAACCTGACACCGTCACCTGAGGCCTCGCTCCAGGTGCTGCTGCTCCGGTCAAGAACAGGGCAGGAGCCAAGTCTGCCCTTTGCTCTGTGTGCCAACAGGGAAGAGGGATGGGTTCTGTGCCCTTGCCCAGAACCCACGAGGTCCAGGCAGCATGGGTGGGGAGGGAGGCAGTGCTAGATTTCCCCAATAATCCCTTGCCTAGGTGGAGAGTCCAAGTTGCAACTGAGTTATCGCAGCCACCCCAGACAACACCCTCCTTCCCGAAGCTCTCACAAAGTGTGATTAATTACATGATAAGGATAGGGAATGAGTTGCAAGTGAGCAATAGCTTTGTGCAGGGGTTAACAGTGTGCCTGTGACCTTTGCATGGCCCAGTGTTGCTCATGCTCTCCAGCTGCCATGACACATGAACTCCAAGACCCCACTGATTTTGGGGTAAGACAGGGCCTCTTGAGATCTGTAAACCTTTGGATGTGGTGTTATAATTCCCTGGAAGTGCACTGTAACTTGCTTTGCTTTTAGAGGTTGTGGTGGGTTTAGAGTAGGATTGTCTTCATCTGCCACCACCAACAACCACACTTGGTGCCCAACAAGAATGGAAGGTGGGGGACAGGCAACAAGAAGCAAATGTGTGACCACACTCTAATGAGTTGTAATCATCAGGGTGATGCTATCATATTGATATTGATAATTAAGATTATGAAAATAGGCAGCTTTGTTATCTTAAAGAGTATTTCAATCACTACAGAGTCTGGCTTGACACATTTAATTTCTTTTGAGTTAGTGTTTTTCCTTATTGTAGAGCTGTCCTTACAAAACATCTGTCTTCTCATACTTCTGTGGATATTATGCAAACGTCCTTTCCTAAACTATCATGAAAGCATCCTCCCTTTTGTGTCTGGAAATCAACCCTGTCCTGATGGAGCAGAAAGTCCCATTCTGCAGAGCCAAGGAACAACAGTTTTATTATAAGTTTATGTAACTTGAAATACAAAAGGGCCCTAAAATTTGCAGTGTGGAAAACTTCACAATATTATAAACCACTCAGGTTTCAACACAGAGACCAATTTATTCATGTCATATGACTCCATAGAGCCAGGAAACAATGCACGTCTCTTCAGCCTTTTATGAACTTCTTGGTCAATGTGATGAGTTTCTTAAGAAATAAAACATCCCATCATCAACCAGGAAGAGGTATTTTAGACCAGATGTAAGACACAAACTTAATCAGAATTTACTGACTTCCCTCTGCAAGTGGAGTTGTCTGGTAGGGAAGGGGTTTCCTTACAGAGCAGTTCCACCTAAGTTTAACTGAAGTCTGTATAGTCTTAGAACATTCAGATTATCCTCTTCAGGCCTAGAAATCAAATTCCAGCTGACAGCCTGCAGTTCAAGTATGAGCTTTCAAGGGCAGAGGGAATTCCTTTATCTCTATGAAGTAATCGCCATGTGCCCTGAAGCATGAGGTAATCTTACTAGGCTACTCAATTTTTATTAAGGTCCAGTGAGTTAATTATACTAAATTCTGCTGTTTTCTTTCTGAGGAATTTATGGAACAATTTCTCCAAAGTTTGTTAAAATCTACCTAGCTCAATGGATAATGGTAATTGCAATCAACTCCTCTTGGTTTTACCTATCAAATTTATTTTGCAGATTGTCTCAACATGCAAGGTGTCATAAAGTCCACTTCTGCAAGGCCAGCTAGAAATTGCTTCAGGTTTTCATTATTGGGAAGAAAATAGAAAGTATAGAAACTCTTGAAAAAAAAGAGATATGCATTTTATGCTTTCAGGTGCTCTGGGACAAACCGTTGAGTTTGACATCAGGGTCTCACCCTTTCAAGTAACCACAATGTATAACTTAAGTGGCAATATTATTTACAGTGAATAAATACCACTGTCTAAGTATTTAGGGGATAAAAGCAGAGGCCTAAGAAAGGTGAATTCTTCTCATAGTGCAGAGAAAGTGCAAGGGATCCCAAGCCTCTGACATATTCATCCAAGTCACCAATTCAATCAATCCTAATGCAGCACTTCGATATCACTGCTTGCCACAAAATAATTCTTCCTCCACTTCCATACCACCCTGCTGAGCAACGTTTGGAAAGCAGCTGTGCCAGCACTGTGGGCTCAAAAGGAGATGTCCCACAGGGTGACCACTGCCTGTGAGAACCCACCTCCTCTGTGGCCTCTTGGTCCTCTGCCTCAGTGGATGCCAGAGGACAGGTTGCATCCCTCAGAAGTGCAGATCTGTCCGTCCTTGTCCTTCTCCTTCGAGCTAGACCAACACAAAGGAGGTTGTGAGGGTCCTTGTGAGGCATTACTTGGGAAGAGGGAGCCTGAGCTGTCCTCTGTGTGAGCTAACCCCAGGACAGGCCCTTCGGATCAGCTCGATGTGCGTGCGCTGGCAAAGCATCGTGGATGCTTAGGCAACTGTTATCAGATCTCTGTTTATAAATACAAGATTTTGAATTTGGCTTGAGTGCTTAAGCTTACTAGCAGGCAGGCTTCCCCCCCAACAAAAGCACAATAACAACCAGAACGAACAATCACTGTTTCACCTCTCCCACATTAGCTATTAATAATGTTAATTTACTTCCTTTGAGAGATACCATATGGTCCCCTTCCTGATCCCTCTAGAGGCATAAGAAAAAACTAAGGAAATTAGAGAGACTCCATAACACTGATGGCCACATCCAATGTCTTATCAGACTTCCTGTTGTTGGGAGTATTGTTTTCCTTTAAAGATTAATATTTACAATGGTTACTTAGTTATCTTAGTTCATTTGGTGACCATTAAAGATTCCAGCCCTGAATGCGATGAATGAACCTCCTTTTATTTGTCCTTGATGACTTATTTGTCTTGTGCCTCGTCTGGCTGAAAATCAAGGAAAATAATTATTGGGTTGGGCTTTTACTGCAATTTCATATGAGGGTTCAAAGTGCATGTTTCTGTTTGTTTTAGAGTGGGAGCCCTTACCTGCTGTTTCTGCTGATGTATGCATATGTAAGAATACATGTTTTCTGATTAGAAGCAAAGTTAAAATAGGTATTTTCACCTATTTTTCTTAAGGTGCATGCCTGGTTTGAGTACTCCTTGGCGAAAAAAGAGGATGTGTCACATTTCATCCACAATTGGATGTACAACAGCCATAAAGGGTCACCAAGGGGGTCTTTGATGGGACAGAAAAGGCAGCATGTGGCTGTGCACAGGCTAAAGGAACGATAACCCAGTTCAGATCTGTCCTCAGTTTTCTCCTGTGTATCAGCTGAAGTTCAAGGGATTTCTCAGCAAGGGCTAAAGAAACAGTCATTTTTCTCCTGTATTTTTAAATAAAAGCCCAAAGGCAAAGCAGGAAGCAGTCGCTCAGTGTGATGCAGATGGAGATCTCAATCCAGCTGCCTGCTTCCAGAGCTACAGAGGCATTTCTAGGCATGAGGGATTTTGAAGCCACCTTGAATTGTCTTTGTTCCTGCAAAAGAGGAGTACAAAAATGCCCTTGTACTCACAGGGGTACTAGACCTAGCCCAGTTCTCTAGAGAACACCATCAAAGGAAAGCTTGATCCATACCATGAATTGCTGAGTTCTAACTTTGTGCCATGTGCAGCACTACTGCAAGGACAAATATGGGTGCATGAGCATGCCCTGTTTTTCCCCTCAGCTTGGACTAGAGGCACACCTTGCCTTCCCTGGAAGTGGGAGCTCCTACCAGCTCATCCTCAGCTGCCCTTAAAACAGATTCATTTCCATCTTTGTGAGCAGAGCTCCTGCAAGTGCACTTCTGGTGGTAATCCCCATGCTGGCCACCTCTCCACGCATCCTTCCTACCCCAGCCCATCAGTGTTTTCTTGAGTAAAGTCCTCTGGACCACAAAGGCCAGGATTCAGCCAGGTCTGTTTATGATGTGATAGTCATTTTGCAGCATGAACCTCACAAGCGAGGTGGTTCTCAGGCACAGTTGGCTCCTAGAGAAAGGATAATTTATAATCATGACACTTCCAAGGTCTCTCTCTTTTTCTCCCCCTTCCCCCTCCCAGTCCTTGCTCTCATCCCAACTTGGTGAATATGGGACAGACCATCCCAGCATTTGCAGGGGGAGGCTGCTTTTCAGGTTTCTTTGCAGAATTCTGTATCATCCTGAAACAGCATATTTGATGCACTTTTATATTGGACTCATTTGCAAAATGACAGATGTTTCTGACATGATAAGAACCGTGGCACAGCGGCCAGCGGCGCTGCAGAGCTGCTCATGCTCCTCACCTGAATCACAAATGAGATCATGCTTTCTTATCTGTTAAAAAACACAGCAACTGCACATATAAATAACACGTCACCAAGTGCCAGCTGTTTGTGCCAATGACATTTCTCTTAAAAGAACAGCTCCCCCATCATCTGCTTTCCCTCTTGCAGAAAATCTGGACCTCTTTTGCAAGCGCAGCAGAAAATATGTTTTTTTCTTTTTTAAGCTGCAGTTACTTTAAAATAATTCCATATGAGCAAAAAACCAGCTTTTATGACTCAGGTTTGGGCACTTTTATTTTTGTTTTGGTGGGGGTTTTTTGGTTTGTTTTTTTGGGGGGGGTTTGGTACTTTCTTGTCCTTTTTCTGCATCTCTCTCTGAACAGAAGAAAGTAAGTATCACTGCTGCTTTCTGTCTCTTGGAAAATCATTCTTGCAGACCTCGCTGGCTTTCCATGATTTCAGGGCTTCTCTTCTGAATGATATAGAAGAAAGTTACTTAGTATTTAATTTTTTTTTTCTGATTTTGAAAATGTGAAAGAGAACAGTAAATCACTTTTCTTAATGTTTGTAAAAGGTTTTTTGTTACCTTGAAATTAGTTTGAAGGTAAAACCACCTCTAGAATCCCAGACACAGAAGAAAGCAGGCCTGCTCACTCAGTAACCTCTAACTCTTGCAGACAATAGAACTTAAAAATCCTACCAGGTGAAGTTGTTCTGGTAATTGATCTGCTCGATGTTTTATTAGGATAAAACTGAGAAACATTTTTCAGCGTTTTGCCAGCTCAGGCAGGGATGTATTTCTGTTACAAATGACCTTCTGGGAGAACTTGACTGCAGGGACATGATTCATTGGCAGCCTGCTGGTGACAGCCTTGTTTCTATTGTTCTAAAACTCTGGTTTCACATTTCTCCTGTTAGATAAGCTGCAAACATTAACTACACAGTGAGCTACAAATAAAGTGTGATGTAAGAATTAAGCCCATTATCTGATTGGCAGTGCAGGGCCACTCTTCCAGGTTAAGGGTTTGAGCAGAGGTTTTGTTTTTTGTTTTTGTTTTTTCTTAAAGCAAAACTTTGGCTTCTTATGTTAAGGCTTTGAGCAGAGGTTTTGTTTTTTTGGTTTTTTTTTTAAAGGAAAACTTTGGCTTCTTGCATTACTGAAAGCATTGTCCTCCCAAAAGATAAAATATTCCTTTGGAAGCTGCAGTGTATATATATAGTCTGAGCTATAAATAGTCTGGAGCTAGTTCTGCATGGTACCAGTGTGCAGAGATATTAAGGACAGATTCTGATTTTTATGGCTACACTGGGGCCACTGAGAAAAACCAGTCTGAAATGGGGGCTTTTAAATTTTATTCAGTATGTTTAGATTCACACCAAGATAAGAATCTTGCTGGGGCTTTATATGTGTTTTAAGGAATGAAGGAGTTTGGTGGCCTCAGTTTAATCTTCGAGTTGGAGATTACATATCAATTTCTGGTATTCTTATTTAGGACTAATACAAAGGCAAATGAATTCACTCTTAAATAAGGAATGTCTTGATTATCATGCTATCTGAAAAATAGGTCTATATACTCCCACAGCTCAGCTGCTGTGAGTGGATGTGCGTAAGGGCTGAGAAATGGTTGCTATTCAGCTCCTTCAGATGTTAGGATGACTTTCAGCAATTGAATGATTTATGATAATGTTGATATTCATGCAGGCTCTTTGACTGCCAGGATAAAGACCACAATGCCTGATCGGTTTCTTTTTCTTCAGGCATATGGTGGTTACAGGCTGACATTGGAAAATTCTCTGGCTGAAGCAGTATCTTCCCTGCTGCAACGGGGTGGAGGCTGTGGGCAAGGGGACAAGAAGAAAAGTACCTGTTTATAATGGATTATCGACCATGTGTTATCTGTTCTGCTGTAAAATCTTAACAGGACAAAGCACAATAATGTTACTAAGGGCATATGAGACAGGGTCAATGCCAGGATATTAACCTTACTTAGCAAATTTGTGATAAATATTATAGATTTCATGTTTCTACAAGGACTTTTACAGCAGCTTCTGATTATGCATTAAAATTCACTGCCCTCTGTTGCATCCTTTCTTCGATTTGGACACAAGGAGAAGGGCTGCTCGTGCTGCTTGCATGTGCCTTTTAACATCTGTGCAGTTTTGAGGCATCATTCTGGGTTCCTAAATATTTTTTTCAGTTTGTCAGGTACACCTGAAAGAATTAGTTAGGCCATCCACACAGAGATGCCTGGTGGAGGAGGCTGCCAGGCCTCGGGGGTCCATGATGGGCCCCCATGGAGCACTTTGGGGTTCAGTCCTGTGGCAATCTGCTGTGCAGTGGATTGCAGGATTCAGTGGAGCAGCATTCATTCACACCAGTGAATTCCTGGTGACTTGTGGAGTGTTTGTTGAGGTCTGTGGTGGTCTTATGCATCATAACTGAAGTTGTGTAGTTTCCTTCCAAGGATGATCCATAAGTCTTAACGCATCAGACTTCACCAGCCAGTTTATTTAACAGACTTCTCAATCACTTCTGAGCAGGACTTCACTCCTGCTTGCACTTATCCTCCTATATGCTGTTCTGGCCACTCTCAGAAGCTGTAGAAAGGGGGCAGGAGAGACAAGAACAACCTCTTTTGTGTATGCCTTTTAGTTCATGACTCACTGCACAGGGACCCTGGAAATGGGCCATGCTGAAGTGCACTGCAGGCAGGGTCCATTGCACACCCTGGGAAACATCTCAGAGCTGCCTTCAAGTGCTCTGGTGCATGCCAGAAAGAACAAAGCACCTGCAAGGACCTCAAAATCACTCCATCCCTCTGAAACTGCTGTGCCACCTTCTGTCCTTGCTATGTGCAGT
>VYZP01070224.1:85181-95490 GCA_013400635.1 Hypocryptadius cinnamomeus | reverse complement strand
TCCTCTCCTCTCCTCTCCTCTCCTCTCTCCCTGTGAATTGCTGCTAATGCACTTCCCTCCCCAGTCCCAGGTGCTTCTGGATTCCCATTCCATGACACATTTTCAGAAGCTTTTGCATAATCTATCAAAACAGCATCTAGGCCCTTGTTCTCTTCTGGTATCTGCCAAATACTCCCCATCAACAAAATATTCTGATTTTCCCTGATAGTTTCATTAAGGAGCTCTCAGATAACTGGTGAGTCTCTTGCAGGTTTTTAGGATGCCACCTCCTTCTTTCCCTTTGTCTTTTTCTTTTTTTTCATAAATGTGCTCCATCCCACCAGCCTTTTGCTGCATTTCCTGTGTTTTGAGCTAAGATATGAGTTGATAAGGATATTTAATGAATGCTTGTGAATTTTGTCCAATTTTGATGCCTTCCAGTTAGACATCATTCTTCTCTGAATATCTTCATCAGTATCCTGGCATTCACTTTGCTTACTCATGCCACTGCACTTCCTTTTTTGCTTTCAGTTCTCTTAGCCAAAAGATAATATAGTTCTTTCCCATAATACTTCCTAATTTTCTTCAGATTTTACTTGTCTATCACTGTTCATCATCTGCTACTCTCGCTTGAAATACTGCCACTGATTCTTTTGAAGATACTTCTTTCACTGGTTAATAATGTTTTCTCACTGAGTGTTTTTTAACTTTACTGAGTGCAGCACAATTTTTTTTGTGTGTCAGTCTTCTCTATCTGCTGAAGCACTGTGGTTCATTGATTTTTTCCATGATTACACTCACCTACTTTTTCAGTTTTCATTTTTCAAATCTTCCCTGTCTATCCTTTTTACTCTGAACATTTCAACTGGTTTTGCACTAACCTTTGATACCTTTTTCTGTGGTATTCTCCATCAGAGCTGCAGAGTTTTCGTACTGCTGTGAACAATTCTTTGTAGCATATCCTGGGATGTTTGTGAGAGCTGTCCATTCTAGGAATTTGCTGGGATTTTCTGTGACTTAACAAAGCTGCTTCCTCCTTACAGCTCTGGAATTCAAGGCAGTGTGCCCTCACAGATTTGATAAGAACACATATCCCTGCCAAGGCTTGCTTGCTTTTTCCTCATGTTGTCTAGGTTATTAACATTGCCATTTGAGTCAGCAGGCTGCCAGGACAGAAAAAAAATTACTCCATCACTAACAAATTACCTCAGCAACATCCCTTCAGCTGTCATTTTCCCCTTCCTAATATCCTAACGCACCTCATGAGAAATATTGATGTGTATTGAGAATTTTTCTCAATCAATCAACCAGAAAGCATTCAGAACACTTTTTTCCCAAAGTTTCCTTTCCTTTGCAGCAGTGCAAAGCCCTGACCAATTCTCTTCTGAGCGTCTACAAACCACAACTTCTCTCAAAGGCTTGACAATAGCAAGTGGATTTTCTTTGAGAACTCAACATCTCCACTCGACATCTAATTCACCCCAAACTTCATTTCTTTGGAACCACCAGTGCATCTTTAAGGAACTTCTTCCTTATACTTCCTCAGGAAAGATACTTCACAAAAGGATCATGTGTTTTTAGTCTAAGTGTAAACAATTAGGAAATCATGCTTGGCAAGTGTTGGGTGCCTTTATGTACAGCGATCATTAATTCCCCTGCAAGCAGCACCTTTCAGAGAAGTCCTGTCTTAAAAGCTCCATACCTGGGGAAGGACAAACCATTCTTGCTACTTATTGAAAAAAGCACTGAGATGGCACAGGACCAGCTCCTGTTCCCCCTGAGGAGAATGAGTTGGTTGCTTGTTTGCAGCTGCTAAATGTGTATTTTGCCATGTCCTTTGTCTGGGTTCGGCGTGGTGAGCCAGGGTAGAGAATGAGGCAGAGCTGTGGCAGCACTGACACTGCTGGGGATGGGCAGCCCTGTCAGAGCAGACAAAGAGAGGGAGCAATAAGGTCAGGGGCAGCAGCTGCTGGAAGATTTGATGTGAGTACTGTGAAATGGGCTAGCAAGAAATGAATGAGAATTGTGTAACTGGGGAAGAAAGGGGTTTACTGGGAAGAAATGTACTGGTTGTGTGTTGGCCGTACTGAGCAGGTGACAGTCTTTCTTATGGCCACTGAAAGCAGAAGAACCAGAGGCGGAGCAGCTGGAGGTGCTGCTTTCTGTCTTGCAAGGACCTCTGCTGTAGCAGCAGCCTCCAATGTGATACTGAAGTTTTCTTGGCTAGCTCCTAGCTTCAGTTGAAATGCTTCAAGCCCTTCAGGTTGTTGGGACTGTCAGAGACCCAAGTGCTGTTCCCTGGGCATCTTCACTCAGGGAACCTCTTCCAGCTGATGGAGGGCTATGGCTGCAGCTCACGTTCAGTGGCATTTTTACAAATAAGAGTAGAGGCAAAAGGCAAGAAATCCTGTTTCCATTCATTTCTGCTTAAGAGGAAAGAAGTACAAGTCCTCTGGCCCATAGTAATGCCTCCAACATGTCTCTTCAGGACACACACTGAGATGACAACCAGCACCTACTGCAAATGGGCTTTCCCAGGTTACCTGTGGGCATTTTAGGACAGTGACTTCTATAAATGCTCTTTCATCCAAGAGCTTTTCTTGCTTTGGATGGTGTAATGCCTAAGCTTATTCTCTGCTCCTCCCCTGAAGCACCTTATTTTTGAGGCACTGTTCAAGAACTGCTGCTTTTAACAATCAATTTTCTGTTAAAATATTTGTTACAACAGAGTGAAAACCTGCATTCAGAACCTTATAAAAATGATAGAAATATGCAAGATAAGTTGAAAAGTCTTTCAGACATATTATTTTGAGACAAATTTTGCTCCAAAGTGCAAGTGCAGTACTCTGTTTAACATCAATAGAGGTGGAGTGCATTTTGCTCAGGGAAGAATTCAGCTCCATAAACATTACATAGCAAAATGAAATCTGGAGGCTGCTGTGTGTGAAATCTGGAGCTGAGTGTGACAGTGATTTTCATTGCCATGAACCTTGTAAGTAGGGCAAAACACATGCTGCATGTGTGTAAAGTGTGATTATTCCAAGCTGAAATCACATTTCTGTCTTTTTGCTCTGATATAAATACAGAACTGGAGAGAAGTGGTACACAGGTGCTAAAGAAATTATTTTTGGTGAAAACACACTTGTTTGCATAAAACATTACCCTATGTTTTCATTAGCTTGGAATTTATACATATTTATTAAACTGGCACATAATGTTTTTCAGACATTTTTCAAAGGAAATTTACTCACAGAAGTAGAGATATACTGTGAAAATTCCTTGATTTTTGTAATACATTACCTTTTTTAAGCTATCAGGGAGTTTACCTGAAGGGAAATTTATGAGAAACAGGACAGGATTCAAGTAACAATAAAAGGACTAAGCAAGAACAATATGTTGGCTCAATAACCCTGTTTAGAATTTAGTGCTTGTGACAGTTTTAAGTAATGCAGTCCTATGCAATAATCATAACTAAACCCATTAACTCAATGAAAGTTTTACCACAGCACCATTTTGTCTCCAGTATCTTTTTTTTTGACTGCGATAAGTAATAAATTGGTACCTACCCACAGTGAATGATTTATACTTGTTATGGCATTTCAGGAACTGTACAGAGAGTGAAATGCTCCTTCTTAGTAGGAGGCCATGCATGGGAATGGATCTCTCTGGACTCAAAAACCACAGTAGTTAGGAAGCAAACTCAGTAGCATGATTTTTTTTAAGTTATTGCATTGAACATCTTCTAATGCACTGTCTACATTTCTTTTCAGAAATTTTAAAATATCTTTAAACCAAAGGACCCCTCACATTTTCCAAATATTTTGTGCCACTCTCTTATGTTATAAATGCCCTCCCTGAGCAGAATCTACATCTTAAATTAAGATTTATGATTTAACAAATAAGTTGCCACCAAGCTTGATTAGTCTTTATTTGCTAGGTATTTGCTGTTTGTCCAGACTGGCCAGAAATCATCTGACACTCCTTCCAAATCCTATTATAATTTTTGAAGTCAGTGATTTTGAGATAAAGTAACAGTGATTCTGCTGATCAGATCCAGAGATCTGTCTCATGCAAAATCTCTTCTGTTACTCAGCCTGTTACTCTTCTGTTACTCAGCCTCTTCTGTTACTCTTACTGTTACTGAGTTTCTCATTCCAGGCATGGGCTTCTGCTGACTCACCCCCTTCATTACTCCCAAATACTTTGAAGAACCACAACTGGCCTTTGCATATGGAGAAATTATGTTTAGGTGATGGCATTTACAGGAGGAAAAATGACCTCCCATAGCTGCATGACTGTCTAGATACTGGTTAGTTATAAGGAAACCTTCTTTGTATGATAAATTAAATTTCTCTGTGCTCCATTGGTAATTCATTTTTCTTACTACATAGCAGAAGTCTTTTGGTAACTTTTTCAATAGCAGAGACTGGCATGGAGAAGTTCAAATAGTGTATCAGTCTCCCCATCCTCCACCCAGTTACCAAAAATAATCCTGCTGTCTGTCACATGGGCTTCAGCAGTGACAGTGCAAACAAACTGTAGTCTCTGTGACATTTTCATTTGAAAAATCCCTTCTTTCCTTTTCATTCCTTATCTTAATATATCCTAACATAATTAAAGGTTTTCTTCAGCAAACCTTTGCAAAATATTGGTAGCAAATCCTCCAAGTGCTGTTCTGGGGGGAAAAATGAGTGCACACTGTCCATCTTCTAAATCATATTTCAAGTGGGGCATAAGTCCTAGGTGAAGACAGCACCCTTTGTTTTCCTTGCCAAGGTGTGGACAAGACTTTGTTTCAGGAGAAGTAAACTGTCACAGCATGCTGCTGTTTCTGCGAACAGAAGCTGTGATTTAAGGCTGGAATATCCACAACTAAATGCATGCTGAATTTAAGTAGGTATATCCCTTGCCATTCCACTCTTGGGTGAAACTAATTCAGATCAGCAACCATCTGACAACTGTTCCTGTGGGAAGTGTCATGCAGTGTTTGGGGTGGAGGTGGATGCCAGGGCATTGTAGTTTCAGAGATATCTCATGCCCTGCCCTCCCTGCTTTCCTCCCAGGGCTCAGGGAGCCAGCACAGATCCCAAGTGAATGTAGCCTTGTGCATATCAGGGAGTTCCAGCCGAAGGAGAAATGCTATGCAAACCTGTAAAGAAGCTCCCTTCATTTGGTGCTCAGTGCAGAGCTGGCATCGGTGGCCAGCTCAGTGCCACCACTCCTGGGAGGCACAGCTTCCCTGCCCTTTGGCTGGCTCCCGGAGAGCGGGCGCCAGCCGCTTTCATCTCACATCGCCGGTAATTTCATCCCAGCATCTGGAGCGCTGGGTAGCAGGATGGAAAAGAGGGAGAGACAGTCTGTCAGGGTGAGAAGAGGAACTTTTGTGAGATGCATAGATTCTAAACAAATTTTGCAGATTGCCTGTGGTTTTTCTTATGATGATGCTGCACTTAGGAATATGTGTCACACCGGGGCATTGTCATCCATGGGGATGGTATTTTCCGGAAATGCTTAGCAAGGTGAAAAAAAGTCAGAGCTATTGATTTTTGTCCTTCTTTGAAAGGGTTGCTTGATTATTTTTCTTCTGAAATTAATTATTTAGACTTGCTTCTTTGGCTCTATTTTTAAAAGCAGAACGTAACTTATTGCAGAGATAACTTATGAATTATTAACATTGCACTACTCAAGCTGTCAGAGGATGAATGAGGGGCAGAGATCTGACCGTCTTGGCAAGTTTTGCACTGCCACATGCCATGGCACTGGACTTTCCTCCTTCTCTATGCCTGGCACTGTGCAGGTAAGCCTGGCTCCACTGCCCAAAGCCTTGCTGGCTGAAATGCAGCTCAGCTCGGCAGAGTGCCACACATTGCCTGGACCTGTCAAGAAGTTCTCCATTCCTCTGAAAGGGAAAAATGGAGTCAGTTGGTGCAAGTAGGTCAGGAAAGGGGTTTAAGTGGTAAAGAGGTGGAATTACACAGTTGTGACTCTTCAAGCAATTTGTAATCAGCGCATTTTGCTGCTCTCAGTAAATAACCTGTTTCTTCAGGCCACAGATGAGGATACTTTCACCTATCTTGCTCTTTTTGCAAACCCAATCCATGCCAAAGCGGTGGTGTGTGCAGTATTTCAGCTCTTTCTCATCCCCACAGGAGTGATCCCCACACCCCCATTGGTTTTGCTAGCAGTTATATCAGCTGGGAGCTCTCTGCAAGGTTAAGATGTTTTTTCACCCTGTTCCTACACTCAGCCTGCTGAAAAATGCCTGGTGAGGAGACAGTATCTGTTCTGTGGGAGGAGGCATGGCAAAGCCTTCAGTTGATTTGGGTTTGATGTGCCTTGTTGTGAGAAAGCCTGAATTTTCTTTAAGTGCCCATCATGCTGGTTCATTCATTCTAGAAAAATGATGCAGTCTGCCCCTAATGGGTACACTACTTGTGATTTTTCTGTTTCATTTTCTCTTTACTGTATATTTTGTAACAAGATGGAAGCTGTAGCTGAAATGAATACAAAAATTACAAGATATTCCTATCTAAATTTTAGGTCTTGCTCCATCAATAGTAGCCAGAGCTGGGGAGGGCAAGCTGTGCTGATATTTAGGAACATCAGCATAATGCCTACGTGGGCAGAAGAAGCACAACAATCCATCTGAGACTGACAGATGTACGTATTGGTCTATTTAAGGCCTCTTTCTCAGGGATCACTCAAAAATAGTTACAGTCCAATCTCTTCAGCATGCTCTTGCCTCAGTTAGCTGTGCCAAGAGAAAGTGGGTCTTGTGCAGAGATTGGTGAAGGCAGCTCACCTCATTGTTGCTGTATGGGGAGTTCAGGATAAATTCTCATCCTGTGTCAAAACAAAAGACTTTGAAGGGATGGAGGAGGGAATAAAGTTATTAAATGATGTGATAAAACAGTTCTAAATCAGATGCAAATCTGCGAACCTTTAAATTGTTTTCCTCATTAATGTTTTTCATATTTTTTCTATAAAAAATAGTTGGGAATTTTTTTTTGTTCATCTCTTCTTTCAGTTTTTAAGAGTCTGGTCCTTCATAGAATAGAGGGATCTTTAAATGTCATCTAGTCCAACCCACCTTCAATGAACAGGGACCTCTTCAACTAAATCAGGTTGTTCAGAGCCCCAGTCTGACCTTGAATGTTTCTAGGAATGGGGCATCTACCACCTCTCTGGGTGTCCTGGTTTAGGGCAAATTTGAGAGGAAACCTCCAAATGGGGTCCCTCTAGAAAGCAAATTCAAGCGGCCCCTCCCCACCACCAGTTCGGAAAAGATTTGCTTGGAGAACATGCACAGTTTATCGTTCTTGCCATGATATAATCTGGGCTGACCCTTCCCTTGCCCACTAATGGAGTCAGTAGAAGACCATCAGGTTGCTCAGGCAGGACTTGCTCTTGGCGAAGCCATGCTGGATGTCCCAAATCACTTCCCTGTCCTCCACGTGCCTTAGCACAGCTTCTGGGAGGATCTGTTCCATGCTCTTCCCAGGCACAAAGGTGAAGCTGACAGGTTGGTCATTCCCAAAGTCCTCCTTTCTACAGGAATCCTTCAGCTTTTCCATTGCCATGCTCATGTGTCTTTTAAGATGAATTTACTAATTTGTTTATTGTTCCCAAACCAGAAGTTGTAGTGCATACTGCCACAGGTATCATAAACTATGGGCAATTACAGGTGAAGGTTTCCATAATAGTTTGGGTGAGAACTGAAATGTAGGTCCTACATTACTTATAAGGATGTGACAGGGTGGGAATCACTTGTTGGAAGGAACTTCCTTGACCATTGTATTAAAACCACTAATTGTTGTACCTGGACCATCATGAATCAAGAATATAGAATGATAGCTACTGTGTTCTCCACTGTTGTGGTGAGCTCTCAGGGTATGTGACTACAGTTTCTGGATTACCTTCACAAGAGAAAGGAAAAAGAAAATAGGGTTGGTTTCCTTAAAAAAAAGATTAAAAAAAACATTCCCTTTTGGTGTCCTTCATCTCCTCCAATGGCAAACAGATCAGCTTTCTTCTCTCCCCTTCAGATTCCTCCTTAGTGGAATTCTCTCATCTTCTGTTCCTTCCTTTTCTTCTTCACCTTAGGTTTTTCCTCAGCATTTTTCAGATACGGATGCTAAGCTGAACGCAAAATTCTCCCGTATATGCAAACCAGCCCTCAAGGTTAGGGGCAGCTGAGATGTGCAGGACTTCAGACACACCTTGGGACAGCAGTCTCTGGTGCTGAGGGCTGAGCTACACTATTTGGAAAGCTACTTTACAGCTGCTGCCAAAAGCTGCTCCCCCAGGTCAGGACTTCAGGCAAGAAAAAAAATCTTTAAACAGGAAGCTTTTTCTGCTATTTATGGTTCCACCTCCTCTCAGTCTCCCCGAAAATACTGTGAGAACATTCCCGTGGTGGGATAATTTGTCACTTCCATTCTGGGCCTGACTGCAGTAAGTGCAAAAAACCAAACAAAATGGAAAACAATATGTCAGTGAATATTAAAGTCAGGGTGGTTTTTATCCTACAGTGTTGATTTCACTCTTGGGTAAAGTTTTGCATCTGTTCAGTTTTGTCTGAGTGAATAGTCCACCAGTTCACACAGCCATAGAGGAGACTGTAATTTAAATAACACAAATTCAGAAATGTCTCTTGCTTCTCTTGGACACAACTCTTACGAAAATAACCATATGTAAGAAATTGTGTATTCTTTTGGGGAGAGAATGTAAAAAATACAAAGAGTTCTTGTGGTTCTACACAGGAAGATGAGCCATTGGCACTCCTGCAGCTGTCTTTCATTGAACATGGTTTTGTGCTCTCAGGCTGTTGGAAAAAACAGAAACATTGCATGAATTGCTGTCCTTCTGAGTTGGTATGAATAAGCACTGTGGAGAGCTTCAGCATTGTTGTTTCTGTGCTACAAGATGATCAGGAGAAAATTTGACAGTAATTTTCTTAGTCAAAGGGAAGGAAGAGGGAGCCTTTGGGGGCTGTGCAATTTGGATATGGACATTTCACACATGCTTTGTGTCTTCAAGGGTGCTTTCCTTAAAAGTAAGAGCAAGTGGAAGGCTTTGGACACAATACAGGTATCCACAATGTAATGCTCCACAAGAAGTACCACACCTCTTCAAAGAGTCTGGTACTGAAAGAAAGATCTTTGTCATGCTACTACATATTTTTCACTGTGAATACAAATCAAGAGAGAGGGAAAAAAGAAAGCCTTTCTGATGCTTCAGTTTCTTCAACCAACTAGCATGTAATTCTCAGTGTATAAAGACTGACAGTGCTTTCCAGGATTCGCTAAAACAAATAAACCAAACCTTTACTAATAAAGGCATCTTCACAACTAAACCTGACAGTCTGTTAACTGGTTTTAAATGTGGGTGTTGATTGGATCCTGGCACCTTTACTCCAGGTCATCAGCTGACACAATTGAAGGAGAAAAGAGCACTAATTAAATGCACAGGTTGTCTTCTTGTCATGTTATAATCTGGGCTTTAAAATCTAAGCCATTTTTTCTTCCCTTTCCTGGTCTGCAACTGATTTGGTTTCTCACTTGGACTCTCCAGCTCTTGCTCTGAGGTCCTGCAGTTGGGTTTTTCTTGGCAGCTCAGAGAGGAGAAGGTGAAGAATATGAGATTTCCTCTTGGGCATTTAGGAGAGGAAATAGCTCGGATAAATCGCCCACCACCAAAGGCTCATTTTACTTCTGTTTCATATGAAGACCTGATGGGTGAGGAGGAAGTGGCAGTAACCACTTGGAACCTTGTGATGGGGAATGAGGAATAGAAAGCTTTGGGATAATGTTGATTTAGCTTTAATTTTCTATTCAGGGGCTTCTTATGTTGCAAGAATCTACTGCTCATACCTGATTATCCATAGTTAAGACATTTCAAACAAAGCCATTAACAGAAATATTTCTAGTCTACCTCTGAAATTCATAATAAAGGTTTAAAGCCTTAAACCAGATTGGCAGGTTGACATTTCCAAGAATTGTTTTTGCCATGTAAAACTGCTAGCATAAAAGAGACTCGGCACCATTAAGGATTTATTGAGCTTCTATTTTCTCCGTTAAAGTACTGACTATTATTTTCAAATGAAAGATGTACCACAATGAAATCATTAGTGACTGTGCATTTAGGGATTTTTTTTGACAGCACTCCTAACTATTATAGCCAGGTAGTCAGTCTCTCCCGGTATGACATGCATAGCAGTGAAAACTTATCTTTTCCTCTGTGATAGGAGATGAAGAATTTGACCAGAAGTGAGCAGACATCAAAATGTCATAATGATCATAGCTACCTGTGTTTCTTTTTTTTTTTTTTT